>KK502911.1:55987-68459 GCA_000688735.1 Glossina austeni | reverse complement strand
GCATCCATAAGAAATGTATGGCAAAGTAAATTTTACGCTCAGAAATTGTTTTCATATTCTCACCATTTTTTCGGGGCATCCATAAGAAATGTATGGCAAAGTAAGTTTTACGCTCAGAAATTGTTTTCATATTCTCAGCATTTTTTCGTGGCATCCATAAGAAATGTATGGCAAAGTAAGTTTTACGCTCAGAAAATGAATTTTATATTCTCAGCATTCTTTGTCTCTTACTTTTGTGTGTGGTTGTTATTGCATATCTGACACCATATGTATTTCTTGATCATAATTTATGCAAGTTTGCCCTTTATAAATGGTATTTGTTTGCCACTTTAGAATCCTTTAGAATTGTTGCTGTTGTTTATTTATCATAATTTTCATATCTATAACAACTGTTGATATTATTACGATTATTATTATCGTTATCATCAATATTATTATTATTATTATTATTATTAATCTTTAAAATCATTACTATCGAAAATACAATAGGTGTAGAGCTTTTTTAATATAAATTAAATTAAATTATTTTTGCAAGAAGGAATTTACTCCAATACAAACTTGCAAAACAACTAGACTACAGGACTAAATAAAGTGGTAATAAGTTAATTCAGTTTATTTTCATTTCTCTTTTTTTTCTAAACTAAAAAATCTTGGAGTAATGAGTTCAAGATCGAAGACCAAATCGAATATTGCCGAAGATAACGGAAATAGTTTTGACGAATTGCAAGAAGATTTTATCCCTTTGATTTTGATAAATGAAACGGAATGTCAAAGACAAAAGTCATTATTGCGAGAGTTCGAGTTTCAGTGTAAAACAAAAGACTACATGCACAGAAAAAATAGCGAAAGCAAAGATTAGGTAGGTAGGAAATACATCTTCTTTTAATTTCACCGTTTATATAAACTCGTCTTCAAGATTTCTCTACTTTATGTTCACCGAATGCTTTAATAAATTTCAACTTTCGGGAATAATTAATCCCATATCCTGACATCGTGAAGTCAGCTACAGAACACACTACCAATGTAATATATTAGTTTATTAACACTACTGAGCTATGTAATTGACTTTTCGAAAAAAAAGCCGATAGCTTATGTTGCAGAAGGACTTGAGGTAGGCCCAACTTTTATTGTACCGATCGATCCAGAGTCAGTTTTTACATCGATCTAAGCTAGTCCGTCCATCCGACCGTCCTTTTGTTGCGATGGCCAAACCATAGTGTGCGTGTGTGTGTGTGTTCACTCGATAAACGTTATCGACTGAGCACTCACCATAACTGCGACCAAGCAAAAATTTAACGCACGTGAGATGTGAACCCGTGAACACTAACTTAATAGTCGTAGATCTTACTTACTCGGCTGCTCAGGCGAAGAAATTTTTGAGACATTTGGATAAAATTTAGTATTGAAACCAAAATCAATTTTATTTTTATAAGAAATAAACGCAAGAAGTTGAAGAAATAAACGCAAGAAATTGAAGAAATAAACGCAAGAAGTTGTAATGAAACTTATGTTGCTAGTCGTCAGTTGTGTGTGTCCTACACCGCTCGCAGTGCAAAGGTATGTTTGGGCGTATGTGAACGGTATAAAATGGTAATAAATTCTAACTTAATTAAATGTTATCTGAAATTCATGTTTGTTCTCTCCGTGACAACACGACCGATAAGACAGATGTAATAAACTTATGAACTGTGCCGACCCTGTGACATAGTGTTTGTGAACTACGCATCTCCGTTGTGTCCTTTTTCACAGGGACCAGCTTCATATGAGTTTTTTTTTTTTTTTTCAAAATTTCTAACAAATCATGCAAATCCTTTTGCGTCACATCGTTGTTTTGTAGACATTACGGTAATGCATTCACACATTTGTTCGCACAACGCAAAAACAAAAGGAATGAGAGTTTACTCTGAGTAAATTTTCTTCTGACTTTAAACAATTACACAAATGCTTATTAAATAATTTCGCTTCTTTTTTTTTTTATGTTTATTTTTATTGCATTTTGTTTTGTTTTGTTTTTTTTTTTTTTTGTTTTCAGTTCACCATTTGTGTATTATTGTAAGGAGGAAAACGCCTTTTGATATCGATCGGTGTGTGTGTACACAATCTAAGTGATGCGCATGCATGTTTTAAAAATTTTTTTTTGGCAAAAAAGACGAAATCTTTTCAATTCAGCACCGTCGACCGTACATATATTTACATACACACACATCTAACTAGTTCCTGTAATAAATCAGTCACTTGAACGGTTGTAGACTTAAAGTGAAAAATTTATGAAAAAATTACAAGATATTCAACGAAAGATTAAATTAAATTGATTCAAAAATAGTTCAACTGGACAGGAAAATAGGCTACCAAGTTCCATAGTAACGAAATGAAACGTATAATGATATCTCGTGTTTGTGTAACTTGTGTGATTTATTTGTTAATGGCTGCTGTTGTCGTAGAATGCGACGAAAAAAATATTAATAAACTGCTCAACAATCAGGTCATTGTTAGTCGTCAAATAATGTGTGTTCTAGAAAAAAGTCCTTGTGATCAATTGGGACGACAGCTAAAAGGTAAACGCATTCATTTAGTTAAGATAAATTAATTTTTTTTTTTTTTTTAATCTTTTTCTTTTCCTTTTTTTTTTTGTTTTCTGTTTTTTTTTTTTTTTCTTTAAATCTCTTTATCTCTTTATTTTAGCTGCTTTACCCGAGGTTATCGTACGCAATTGCCGTAATTGTTCACCACAACAGGCTCAAAATGCACAAAAATTAACAACATTCCTACAAACGAAATATCCTGATGTGTGGGCAATGCTCCTAAGAAAGTACAAAACTTAAACTATATTATAATACGTCTCCTCCTCAACGTCTCGTATGAGAAATTTTTCAGGTTACATCTCGTCAAAATATTTTAAGAAACAATTTATTATTAAACATAACAAACACACTTATCTTGAATGCAATAACTCTTGAATAAGTTATTTTTTTAAAAAAAAATGTGCACCATAAGCAAAATTTTTCAAAATTTTTCAAACTATTTTTCAATTTCAGTTTCTTTTCATTAGCGTTTAATATAATTCGCTAATTAAATATTTTTGAAATTACTTACGATTAATAATAAAAAAAAAAAAATAAATAAAAATGATTCTTATGTGTGTGATTAGTGTATTGCATTGCAATTAGCTTTTACCTTAAGACTTAATAAAATCGTATATATGTATATACATATACGTATATGTATGTAAACAAGCGATAATAAGAAAAAAAAAAAAATTATTTTAAATAAATTAATTCCGATTCTATAAAACGCCTTTGCATCACTTTTCTCTCTCTCTTTCTCACTTCTTTCTAAATTTTTTTACAAGATCAACTTTAGCACTATGGCTACCGAATCCTGATGCTAAGCAAAGCAATTGCACTCTTAATCGTTTTCATTGATTTGGTTGGAAATAAAAAGTTGTTCTATATTATAAGACGAATCACTTACTTTAAAAATTCAATCGATACCTTTCGCGGTAAAGCTGACTATCTATTAGCCTTCATATGCGATTGCCTAGATCTGAGAAAACAATCTCTAGTTTACGTGTTGTGTTGTGCGTGTGTGTGTCGCAGTATAAGACTGTAGTGGTAGACTGAAACCGTAACCGTTACAACAAGCAAAGAAACTATAACTGACCACGGCCCACTATTTTCCAAGACATCTGTAACATTGGTTTAGAAAGAAGTGCTACTTTGAAGTCCAAAAAAAAAACATGTTACTCTTGCACAAACAAGTGAATCACACTACATGAGGCCACGACCTGTCGTTAAAGAGTCAATTCCTCCCTACAGTTGTTTGTGCAACGACTTTTGAAAATGAGACGTCATATCAGAAATAGGTGAAAAAAATTGTCCGATCCAAATCATTCTCCCAATAGCGTTCGTCTTTGAACCAAAACATCTCGGTGTACCAAATTTCATCAAAATATCTCAAACCTATAGGTTCAACATAAGAAAATAAGGTGGACAGACGGATAGACCGGCTAGTCTTAAAAAGATCGCTTCAGAATCGCTTGCTGAATCACTTTCGGAGCCAAGCAGTATGATAAACGGTGTTTCTGCCTCAATCCTCTCTGGATGTTGCATGCAGCTGCGCAAACTTCACACACACACAAGTTTTGACCAACTTTTGACGAATGCAACGCGTTTATAGTTCAACTCCTTCCTCAAAATATGAAATATACGTTCTGTTAAGAGATCGTCTTGCCATTGCTTTCACACCAAGTCAATTGCTTGCCATTCGGCGTCCAAAATGAAGCATTTGCAAGTCTAGTACATAGAGTGTAACCCAATACTACAAGCGTACGATTTAAACTCTTGCAATGCTTATTGGCGAACATGATCGAGAACAGGTGAAAAAGAAAAGTTTGGGAAACAATCGAAATAAATACCCATATGTAGCTAAGTCGCAAGCCATAGCATCGAAGAATTAATTTACTAAATAAAACTTATTCCAGACACAGAAATACGACTATTATCCATTTTAAAAAGTAAGAATGGCTCACCTCCTTCCGCCTCCTGATACCATCCATATCTTACCCAGTAAGATTGTAAAAATTGCTTCAAAACTGATCATTTTTTCAAACTACCTAATATTAATTACCGTTAAACTGTGTTAGTTAACTTTATTTAATCATGGCAACTCTATGCAAAAGAAACTCTCTCTCACTTTCTCTTTCACTTTTCAATCAATTTTCAAGAACATATGTTTTATACGATTTTAGTTCAATTTCGTAAAATTGAAAATAACAAACAACTCAAGAGACAAAATAATTATAATAATAATAATGACAAATTCATTTAAAATGTTGCAATAGTAAAGAGACAATAGAAACTTATTAGCATTAAGTTAATAAATTTGTAGTAATTCTTAGCGTTTATATTATAGTGTTATTAGCTCCAAATGTATGCCGGATAAGGTATAAAAATCTGTGGCTATATTTTTGCATTGACTTTGGCACAGAAATCCTTGAAATTCTTGTTGCTTTGGCCCTCATCGAAAAACTAATCTTAGTAGAGGAATCAAAGAAAACACACGCTATGAAATTAGACGATATTGTGTCTTGGTAAGTAATAGGAGAAAACAGGAAGAAAATCTGAAGCTGAATGAAATTATATTCCAAGGTATCAGAAAAAGATTGGCACCTATGATAAGGAACCATGGGAGAAAACGGTTGAAGAGAAAATACTTGATGGCTTTAGCAGTGTGACTTTAAAAACGGCAAAATTAAAAACTGAATTAATCGATGTAGATTTAGTTAGAGGTATGTGTTTTTTCATTTATAAAAACAACAACAAAAATAAGTGAATTTTATATTATATTAAAAATAGGTTCTACGTTTCCAAAAGCAAAACCTAAACAATCTCTATTAACTGTGATATATTTGGCTATATTACGTTACCTGTTTCTACCTTTATATGCTCAGTGGTGGGTTCGTCAGACCTCGCCCAATACCTTTGCTTTACTTCTCTTTCTCTACATAACGCAAATGATTAATTGGGCTGTCTATACGTTCAATGTGAATCGTTTGGACCAATATTCTTCAGTGCCATCCCCAACAATACCAACGACGACAACGACGACTGCAGCAAATAATTATAGTAAATTATTTTTGAAACATGCATCACCATCTACTGAAGCAAATGCTACTCATACTACGGAAGTGAGTAAGAAATGTTTTTGGTTTGTTTGCTGACAAACAAATATTATGTTATGGTAAGGGAAGGGCTACAGGCTGAAGTAATTATAGTAGTTCGAAGTACGCATAAAAAGAGCCATTCATTTCGCACACACCGGCACACACTGATGTCAATGACCACCAGTTTGCATAACAAAAAACAAACATATATTGTGCGTACTTGCGTGTCCAAATATAGTCGTGTTCGTCCGTTGATCGTCCGCTGATATTTGAAATTCGAGGGCAAAAACAATCATGCATTATCTAAACATAGGAAAACACCAATACGCACAGAAATTCTTAAGTAGTGTCTGTAACTTACAAGTTATAGCAAATGTCGACCGGCCAACAGACATCCACACAATTTATATGTAAGATCTCCCCGAAAATGGATACAACTTAATTACTTGCTCATTTTTCTTATCCATTTATAAATAATGTTTTTTTTTTCAAGCATATTGTGTCCATATCGGAGCTCTTAATACCGATGGCTTTAAGTTTTTTACTGAGTTTGATTCACTCACAAATAGTGGCAACCAACATAGCCCAAAGCGGCTCTAAATGTTCAAAACGGCGACGTTTTTCAAATGCAAGTCAAAATGGTCGTACGTCCAAAGACGTGGGCTTACGAAGGCGTAAAAAATTAGTAAAGTAAGAACCATAAAATAAAGGTAATATTAGCAAGAAAACGTTATTAAATGAAGGCTAATCCTAAAGATTACGTAGTCAGGACGTAGGAGACAATCTGCCTTCTCAATTATCTAATCAACGTAAAACTTTACCGGGTAAAAAGTACTGCAGTGACGTGAAAAACATTCATATATCACAGCCTAATCTTAGACAAAAGGAAAATGTATCCTCGACCATAAGACACAACGCTTGTACTAACGCGCAACCGACGCCTTCTGCAACACAAAATTTGGCAAAACAACTTCAATTAGATCTCACTCACAACAACAATGGAAACGATACGGAATGCCAGCTGAGGAGAGTTAATTGGCGCTCACCCATACATAAATGTGCGAGCATAAACAGCATTGTAATCGACACGCAAGAAAAGCAGCAACAAACTTCACCGCAATCCATATCCACCACTAGTAGTATGGGCGAAAACGCCAGCGTTTCATCAAGCAGTAATTCTTCACCTTCGAAAGCAGCGCATATTGATTTATGTGTACAGGAATTTTACGATGATCTTATTAATCGGACAACTAGCAATGATCGCATTGACAACGTAAACGCAGCAGAAAATCATAATCGCGTGAGTGCAGGCACTCAAAGACGCGGTGCCATAGGTGAAGACGATGGTTTTGAAAGTTTAAACGGCAAAAGCTCAAGTGGTGAAGAAACTAACAATGTGCCAAACTCAAATGTAAATCAAATTAATTTGCACTCTCAAAAAGTTGAGGAAGTGAATGAGGTATAAACTCCCGTGTTGGAATGAAGAAAGCCTTTCCCTAACATATATATTACAGAATTCCTCAGGTTCATTCTATCGTCGGAAAGTCTATCATGTTCCTGGATCATTGAAATTGACGCGTTCTCAAGAGGTTAGCAGTGAAGAAACTGAAGAAGGAGGTGATGAGGGTGATCTAATATCAAGCCCAGCCACACCTGCTAATACCAATTATAATGAATGCACTACGTCGGCTACCGAATGGCTGGGCATAACAACAAATAGTAAGTTTAATTTTCTTTTTCACATCTACTAATGCAATTAAGTCGTTAATTAATTAATTTATCAGATATTAATAGCCATTAAAAAGTACGGATCGGGCGCTTTTTTCAACTTCATATTTATTATATACATCCACATGCAAGTCTGGTCATATGCTCTTTAGCATTATTTTTTATTGTACATCTCAATTTCGTCAAAACATTTTTTTCGATAACATGAGACATCTCGTCAAACTTTTGCAATATGGGTAAAGCATTCTCTATCCTGCTTTAAGATATTTCATAAATTTTAATCAATATTCCGGATCGGTTCGGATCGGAACACTTTGTCGATGTGTTCTCACTGTACGAACATTTGTGTGAAGCGAGATGGTGTAGAATATTCAATGGTAATCCGCGGTCCTCTATAGTGTTTTTATTTGTTAGAATCTACACCATTTGTAGTGCAACGTGTATTAAGTTAGCGCGGGCGTGCGTAACACACGGAGAAACAGACCCACCTTCTATTATAGCGACCGATTCAGAATCATAATATGAATTGATTTAAGCCTGTCCGTTCGTCTGATGTCTGTCCATGTAAATTTGTGCTCAAGCTGTGTCGCAGTTTTTGAGATATTTCGATGAAAGGTGGTACAGTGACGTGTTTTGACACAAGGACGAACGCTATTGAAAATGGTTCGAATAGGGTCACTTTTTCGACTACACCCGATATAACGCCCTATTCTCAAAAGTCGTTATATGGAAAAAAATTGCAATTTTCAAATTTTCTCAGATAGCGTTTTGGGCCTCCTTCGCCATAAAAACACACATGAAAAGTATGCCTTCACATAGAAACAAGATATACTTTTTGTGTTTTATAAAAAAAATAAGGTGTAGAGTATTCAATCGTCTGCCTTGCCCGACTATAATGTTCTTACTTGTTCTTTATTTGTTTATATATTGAAATCTAATGCTATTCCATTTAATTATTTATCATTATACAGGTGAAGAGTGTAGTTACAGTTCAGATTTGGATAATTCGGATAATTACAAAGGCAACTTAGATGATTATGGTTGTGATTTAGACTTTACACCAGCTACAATATTAAATCTTCATGGTGCAAGTGATCGAAGTACGTAAAAAAAAAAAAAATAATCTTTTAATTGGTTTGGATATATATACATATATATATATATATATATATATATAATTATTTAGTCAGTTGCACTGTTTGGGATCAACATGACATCAAGAAAGCTCAAATGTCAGTTTTGGAGATATCATCATGCATTATAGACAGCGTGGAATCAATGACAGAGACGAACGATTACGTTTACATAGGAATATTCTTTTCGATACTGCTTTCAATGATACCGTGTTTTTGCCGATTGTGTGAGGTGAGTTCAAGAGAAATACGTAAAAGAATTAATTCACAAATCGTATATAAGCATATATTTAAAATTTTCAATTATGTTTATTGGAAATTGAAAGTATATAAAACTAGAAATGGAACATATTCTTGAATATATCACAACACGGAAACGAATTTTAATATCTATCTCCCCCTTCTCTTCTTCAATGGCAGATGCACAAAATACCTTAGAAAAAAAAAAAAAAAACCCCAAGATCTAATTTACAAAGGCGTCTTTTGCGGTTAATGATTCACAAACACATTATTAGTTTAACTTTGCTTGTGCATTTTATATGATTGTGGTTAAAATTTTAGGTTACATTTGATAACGATAAGTCTGATGAGATCAATTATTTTGATATTCCAATGCTGTTGTGGGAGAAAGCTTCATTTTCATTCATCACAATTTTGCGATTCGCTTTTGGACAAACTCAATGGGAACGTTTGGTGTTAGTTTTAGGCTTTTTACAACGTCTCTGTTTAACATTGATATTGTTCATGATCTTTGCCGTGGCAGAGAGAACATTTAAGCAAAGGTTCGTTAATGTGCATTATTTAAAAAAAAAAAAAAAATTTTAAATATTTTATCAATAGGTTTCTATACGCCAAGTTATTCTCACATCTGACGTCGTCGCGTCGAGCACGCAAATCAAATTTGCCACATTTTCGTTTGAATAAAGTGCGTAGCATTAAAACCTGGCTCAGCGTGCGGTCATACTTAAAGGTTTGCTTGTCGCTACTGTCAACCACAATATAAGTAAATTTTTTTTCAATCTCTTTTTTTCAATCTCTATACATTCTATATATCGTATAGAAACGAGGTCCACAGCGATCGGTGGATGTCATTGTGTCGGCCGCTTTTATGCTCACTTTGTTTCTCTTGGGTTTTCTCAGCGTTGAATGGTTGAAAGATTCTGTGCAATTGCATTCTCATTTAAATCTAGAAGCGTTATTATGGTCCACTGCCATAGGATGCTATGTTTTACGTTATATGACGTTAGGCAATAAGACACATCACAAGTATCGCAGTGTCTCCGTTTTAATAACCGAACAAATTAATTTATATCTACAGGTACACTTGAGAATCATTATTTTGTTTTTACTCCTTCTAGCATTTATTTATTCTTATTTGTTTGTTTTGTAGATTGAAAAGAAACCGAAAAAGAAAGATGAACTTATGGTCGCGAATAGTGTGCTTAAATTGGCCGCAGATTTATTAAAAGAATTGGAAACACCTTTCAAAATATCCGGCTTAAGTGCTAATCCATACCTTTTCACAACCATTAAAGTGGTGATATTATCGGCCTTGTCAGGTGTACTAAGCGAAATGTTAGGATTTAAGTTAAAATTACACAAAATCAAAATTAAATAGTGTACGCCTTAGCATTCATTAAATGATTGCATGGCATCACGACATTCTTTAAATCTTTACCTTAGATATTTATTGAAAAAATCAAATTAGTCATTGATTTCTTAAAAAAAAAAAGAAGAAGAAAACGAAGCAAAAATTTATTAACCTAAATAACAAATAAAAACAGTAGAAACCACCACACACACGCAAATGCAATAGATTTGCCGTTATTTTTTGCTTCATTGAAGTTGCGTGAATTTTTCTAAAAAGCTAGATTCAATTGATGCTGGAGCTATTCTCTTAAATTTTGCTCCAACAAGATAGGTAGGTTAGCACATAGCTAACTAAAGCAATTAATACCTTCCGTTTCATCTACGTGTAGTTACAGTATAAAATAGAATTTTGTTAAATAAAAACCTGTTTACGATTAGTTGGAACAATTCCAAGATTGGAATTTAACTTAGTTCATAGTTGAAGTATTCTTAAAATTATACGAGATAATCGCGCATTTAATACAAAAATTTCTTATGTAGCTAAAAAGGAATCGTTTTCTTCAGTTATACCGAACTTAAAGGTTAATTGGCAGTCGCAATCATTATTCGTTCGGTTTGATAATCATGTCCCAAAAAATACACATTCTTTTCATGCAAAGCCGTAATTTTCATGAAAGCACTCACATTGGAAGGTTGGACTTACTTTCCATATAACCCCATACTACGAGTGGTGTATAATAATTTTCATTAACTTGCAGTAGTACACTGATCTTTGGCTGCCAAGTATACAAGTTATTGATAAAGATATTTTAAAATTCCATTGGAATTTACTGGTCGGGATAATTATAATTAATAGCTGCTGGTAAGTAGTGCATGTATGCATATTTATCATATCTGAAATAAAATTTCAATATATTAATTATTAAATCATTTTTTTTCACCTTAGATATGGAGCCAGTTAAGCACTTCGTATATATATTAAGGAGATTGCTTTAAGCCTGCATATTGATGGAATCGACAGTCAATGTATGAAATCGGATTTGATCATTGATTTTTTGTGGACGATTTTATGCTCGCATACGTCCTGACATGGAAACTAAAAAGCACGTTGTAGTGCCAAACGTACAAATAGACAATGAACTCTTCACCGCGGGAAACTATGATTTTCCCGTTTTCCTTTGTCCCCAGGATTTTCAAACCGTTGATTTGAATCGTACGTAGGCATGCTTGGAGGAGAAGGATGCTACGATGGATTTAAAATAAATTTCTACGAAGACAAATATAAGATAAGAAGTTTAAAATTTCGCTCAACGTTCAATACGAAGATGCGTACATAACGGATTTGTTAGATGCCTTACGAGAATGTGATTTATGAAGGGAAGCGAACGTATAACATTTTAAAGAACGTTTTGTCTTATTGTCATTTTTTGTTATTATGGATGACGTTGGGAAGTGATTGCTGCAAGCATGCGTTAATCGTGGCAGCATAAAATTTGATATTTTCTTTTGCATATTAAAAGATCTCTGTAAAGCATGTAAAACTGAATTAACATTTTTCAGATATTATTGCACTTTTAACATAACGTTTCACTTTTAACATTTTTCAGATATTACTGCACTTTTAATATTTTTCATAATGTAGCTCATCATAGCAATTACTTGTATTAACAAGAAAAGTGTCACCATAAATAAAAGGAATGCATTGATTAAGCGCTTCTTCGCAAGTGCCTAAATGTTGTTTTAATATGGAAAAGGGTATTTGAAAAGGTAAAACACTGTAAGCTTTTCAAAAAATCCATATATATTTTTTTTTTTTTGCTTAATGGGCGATTCAGACTTTCTAGAATACATGGGAAAAAATGTATTACCCGTAGAAAGTCTTTTCCTTGAAAATTTTGAGCTGCAGTTGGGAAGTTGCAGCTTAATTGCTGCCTCCTCTAATGTACTAACACATCTCTTTGGAAAGTGTTAACAAACAATCAAAACATCACTTTTAAGCAGATATGAGGCTAACAACAATTCCGTAGATTTTATTGCCTCGACCAAGATATGGCAAGTTTGAAACCATGCTTTTGGAGGTTGTTATATATGACTTCTACATCGTAATTATCAAATTCTTTAGCTAAATTTTAAATAGAAAAACATTACTCCTGTATGTAATCTCGTATAACTGATACCAAAATGATATCAACTTTTAATTTATTGGATAAAAATAATCATAATATTAAAGGCAAAAAAAAACAGGTCTTATTTTAAAACAAAGAATGGTGAAAGAAGGAAATCCACAGCAGACGTAGAAAGTCCCTGGTCAGTAAAGTATTGCACTTCGGACATATAAGCCACAAATTTATTGGCTTAG
>KK502911.1:42856-54289 GCA_000688735.1 Glossina austeni | reverse complement strand
GGAGAACTTATGATTTGTTTTAAAGTAGAGTAAACGCCCTAATTTTTTATACATAGTGTGGCAGTTTAATTGGAATGGAGAAGAAAATTGTAGAAGAAATAGTCTCAATGTGTTTATTTAATTTCACTTATTCGAATGTGTGTGTTTGCTATTTGATCTCAAAAAAATAAAATTTGATGAAAAGAAAACGTTAATAAAATTAACACAAAAGCCTTATAAAAGAAAAAACAATATTACGTAGGAGTAAAACTATAGCAGGAATAGATATGTTCTGCTAAACATCCTGTTTGCAATCCAAAGCTAGCGATAATAGTGCATGTAATGTAACCGCTTTGATGAAATGCAATCCAATTGAAATGCACTCAACTTTCAGTCCGCTACAAGACCAATAAAACATTATCGCCAATTGGGAAATAATTTTTCCATTTAACAAAAGTAGAGCATCTCTACAATCAAATAAATGAACATTTTCTGTAAACTTTCAATGCCACCCGTCAATTTACCGAATACGGTATGCTTTTCATCTAAACGCTTTACGCCAAATCTTTTCCACGAATATTTCGACAAAAACCGCGCCTCCATTGCTATATTCAAAAAAATATATGGAAAGTTCGAACAAAGAATTGAATCATTAAATAAAATATTGTTTTTTAACCGAAATCAAAAATATTTACAATTCTATTTTCGCTCTTAATATTTAAAAGTTTTTATAAGTTATTCACTAAAGTTAATAAAGTTTATTGGCAAATTTTTTCTGTTAAACAAAATTTAATTAATTTTTTCTTTTTTCCTTTACAAGAGTTTCTCGATATACTTCTTGTTAGTAATTTTTATAGAAATCAATGGGTGGTGTACGAAGTTGAGAGGAGAATGTATAAAATGCAATGGGTGGTGTACGAATTCGAACAAAAAGCACCTGCATTTACATCACTACTTTTTTATGTTTCACAGAAAATGAAATAGATTTTTAATTTGTTTGTCAATTACAGACGCAACAAAATTCGATAAAATTAAAATAGAAGAAGTCCGTTGTAGTACAGAGATCACTTTCCCTGAAATGAAGAAGAACAAGCAACTTACACCAAGAAATGAAGAAGAAGCAACTTACATCAAAAAAAAAAAAGTTTGATTTTCTTAAATTTATATATATTTTTATTTATATCTAGTGAAATAGGACGAGAACAAATGAATTAATATAAATTACATCATGTGAATAAAAAAAAAAGTAGAAACACTTTTCATTTGCACGTAATGGCGAAATGATGATATTTCACAAACACTTTTGAATTTTTAAACAAATTTTAAAATAGGAAATTTATTCTCAAAAATCTTAAAAAAAAAAATTTAATATGTAAATTTTCATAATACTTTTGTGTAATAAACACTACGCACTAATTCACTGCGAAGAATAGAGTCAATTATCATTTTCTTTGCTATTTATTTTATTTTAATAATATTGCGCAAGAGCACATTTTTATGCGATGCCAGAAAAGCTGGATTCGTAGCGGGGAATACTCCTTAATGAACACCAATTGCCGCCGTGCCACAATACACCACTGATGCTCTGCGGTGGAGAACTGTCTGGTGTTGTCGTGTACCTACCTGGAAAACAAGTGTAAGCGTATATGTATTGCTTGTTTGAAATTTTGTTTCAATTGAATTTTAAATGCACAGGAATTGCGAGCACTTTCCGTAGTTAATAGTTCAATAGTGGCTTCATGAACTTAACACTATTTAAAAGTTTAAACCTTTTGAGTATCTTTAATAAAATATTTTTTTTTTTATTTGGGTGAAGGAACAGCCCATGAAGATGGTTCGTAAAATTTGAAATAGGCAATTTCGACTGTAGGTTGAATACAAGAAAACGAGGGGAACCATCAATCTTAAGCCCTTCTGGATGTGGCATAAATAGGCACAAACTTAATTTACTCTCGTACTACAAGTGGTGTAGGATATAATAAGAGAATAATAATATTAGATAAGAATTAAAAAATACAAAATCAAAATTAAATTGATTAAAGAATTCGAAGTTTATATACTTTGGATGCATTATAATATATATAATATATATATATAATACTTACCACTTTGCATCTCAGCGCCAACATAGTAAGCATACTCACCTTCACTCGTTTGTTCTTAATTGTAACGAGTAAAAAGTATGAGTGTATTATCATTATGTATTTTTAAAGAAAATTTAACAGCCCTGTCTTTATATCTCTATCATATGTATATATTGTAAGTGTGCAGTCGTTCCTGTCAGATGCTTTAATAGCAAAGTAAGCAACGCGGCTTCAGATTTATTAAAATTTATAAATCACTTTTGGCTGTGCCTAGGAATACATCATGGGGAGAAGTCTGCAAATTTCTTTGCTAGAAAGTTTTCAATGTCTATCTATGTGGCAATATACATTTGATTGTTCCCCTAGTAGAGAATAAACTTTTAACAGTTGGTAACATTTTGTAAACTTTGATTAGTTTTTTTGCTTTAAATTCGGGAAGAGAAGCAAAAAAATTGTTTAATAAATTTGTAAACTTTTTTATATATACTTATAATTTTTATTCAAAGAAAAAAGTCAAAATATTTGTTAAATAAAAAACCAGAAAATTTTGAAAAAGAAATATTAGAGAGAGTAAAACGCAAAAAATTCTAAAAACAAAAATCCAATTGATGCGCGTGCTGTAAAATTGTATGTAAAGAAAATAAATTGATAAATGAAAGATTTCGCAAAATTTGCTGCAAAACAACAACAATACCGCTAAAAGTGTATGGCTATTAAAGCAAATAATTATTTAAGGGGACGTACATGTGGATAAAAGGATTCGCGTACAATTTAGTTGTAGTGCTTCAAAGAAGTTAATGTGAACGTTAAGTGATAAAAATTGGAATGTAAATATTAATAAACAACATAAACTCTTGCAGAGCAAACAAAAACAAAAAAAAAAAAAAGCGAGATACAAAGAAGACTGTTTTCAGTCTATATATATATATATATATATACAAATTGCAAAGCAATGACCGAGGCTGTCGATATCTCCGTTAAAGAACAGCAAATAAATGTTTTAGAAATGGGAACAGAGAACCGGAAAACGTTACAAGAGTTTTTGATGGCTATTCGTAAAGCTGACGACTAAATGCTAGGGAAAAAATCGCTTAATTCATAGTTTGATCAAGAATATTTACTGCCTTCACACATGAAATCCAATCCAATCGATTCCGAAATGCTTTCAGCATTAGTTCTACATGAGTTTCTTATATGATTTTCTCATTATGATGGGTACACGAGAGTCGGTGTCGGTGTCGGTTCAATGCAAACTTCGCGTTCTTGTGGTTTATTTTTGTTTTATTCTGAAGGACAAACACAAACATATGTACATGAATTTTGCCACAGACACTCCTGTTTACATATCTCTCTCCCAAGAAGTGTTACTACTTCTTTTGTTTATGTATTTTGATTGAAACTATTGTTATTATTGTTATTATTGTTTTTTTAAATTTTATTTTTGAAGTTAATTGTTGTCTTATATTATATTCTATTACAATAAAAAGTAAGTAAGGATTTTTAGTTTATAACTTTTTCATTTGTTTTTTTTAAAAACAGAAACAGAATAGAATTTAAACAAAGTACATTTTGAAACTTTTCCAAAAATGAAATTTTCAAATTAAATATTAAAAGAATTAAAAACGAATTTATTTTATAAAAATTGACAATATATTCAATTAAACGAAAAATGGAAACAGCAAATTTGCTGGAACACGAATATTATGGCGGTAGTCGCACCTTTACCTGGCTAGCCGATCTTTCTGGTCTCTCCATTGATTTGGTAAGTCCATGATAAAATCAAAAAAAAAAAAAAAAGAAATCATGTTATAATTAAACACATTTAAAATTCCTTTGCCGGTGATGTCATATGACTTAAATATAAACTTTCATCGCAAATCGCAACTAGATTTTATTTTTTCATGTAATTGTATGTGACTTTTTAGATATCACAACATATATATATATTGTCGCCCTCCTTCTCGTGCTTTGTATCATTCCTTTGTAGATTGCAACGTTTATAGGTTTACATGAACAATTGACCCAGAAATCATGGTTTTTGCATTTTCGAGTGATTTATTTATTTACGTTTCTATTTATTTATTCTGATGTGCGCTACGTTAGTTGACGCTTGCGGGTATAACCACACCAACCTCACAAATCTCATTGCTAGTCTTTAAAAAAATGTTGAGGTTTTCTTTTTTTGATTTTCCCGCAAAGTTTTCGCATTCGATTACTGCATCGAAATATTTCCAACAGAAAAAAAAAAAAATTTATATATTTACCTTTTGATGAAATTAAAAATTTATAGATCGCAATACTTTCTAATGAATTGACCTTTTTTTTTTTTATTGGCAACCTTGGAAACTAAAAACTAGGAAACCTTTATTACATTTGTAAGCCTTAAAGTTGTAAAATTTGATAGGTTAGCAACACATTGCTAGGCTTATTTCGTAGAGAATTCCTGAGTGGTGGCCGATAGTCTTCGATTATATTCCGTAAAGATTTTATATCTAATTTGATGCAGTTCAGTATAGAAAGAGCACAATCTTCTAAAGCTATTCATCAGAATAGCATTGCATCTATAGAGGAATCGCTCGTAAAAAATTTCGCGTGGTCCGATCGAAACCGACTTTGTGTTTCGGTCAAACCACGTCGTTGCACTCAGTTCCATCAAAACATCTCAAAAATTGCGTCCTGTAAGTGGACCGCAAGAAAACAAGACAGACGGACAGACAGTCAAGATCAATTCAAAATCATTTTCGATATAATGGAAGGTGGATTTATTAATTGAAGTCCCTTTTCCATACAAACTTAACACGCCCTTATATCAGAAGTGTTGTAGGGTGTAAATTTGTCTTTTTTACAATCTTCTGCGTTACTTTCTAATTAAATTAATTAAAACTTTTTCTTCAATGCATTATAAATTATGCGACCACTAACAGCGTAGAGGGTTTCACAAAAATGTCTAATCGACTTTGACGAGGATATATAAAGGAGGCCATACATAACTTTACACAGTTGCAGAAATAAATTTAAGCTCAATTGATTTTCTTTAGAAAAATTGTTTTGTTTTCTTCTTTTTTTTTTTTATACTAATATATTATTTATAAAACTTATACGTTTGTATTCCCATTTGTAAATTATGTAAATTATCTAATAGGCATACCATATAGGCATACCATGTAAATTATCTAATAGGCATACCATATAAAGAACTATCCAACAAAAACAATGTAATTTATTAATTCATTATACCCTTCACCACCTGTGCTACAAGGGTATGTTAAGTTTGTGTGGATGTATGCAACATCCATACACACTTTTTATTATACTGATCAATTGCGGATCATTTCCTGAATTTATCTAAACTTGTGTGTCCGCCCGTGTGTCTGTCTGTCTGTCTGTCTTATGTTCTCACTAAAGGCCTTATATTGAAAAGTTGATATATGGACAGCTAGGAGATGGTGTACGGTATTTAATGGTGGACCATGCCCCAATTTAGTGTTTTTATTTGTTTCGTATCAATTAAAATCATAAGCTAACCTTTTCGTTTATTAGGCGATATTCGAAAACCTAGAATGTTCTCTTGATTTTGTAAACTCTCCTTTCGAAAAACAATAAAATTTTTTGTTTTCAATATTTTAAAACGTTCAACTTATTTCTAAAATTTTGTTATATTCAATGAATTGAACCCTTTTTATAGCATTACCTTTCAAAAATAATACCGAGCACTATCGCTGCGATATGCTCTGCATCACTTGTGGGTGCAAGCTTGTACGGGTAAATGCCATGGCCAGAAGGACTCGAGACAAATGGGCCTTTTATTGTGTGATCGCTTGTCTGTCCGTCGTGTATCGTTGTGTTCAACCTATAGGGAGCATTTTTAAGATAATTGGCTGAAATTTAGTACGCCGACGATATTTTTGGAAATGGCGAATAACTGTATTAAACGAAGCCGCATATGGTGTTTAATGGTGGGCCCTGTAAGATCAAGGAAGAAAAAACCACTTGCACTTAGTCATTAGGTAATAATGGAAACAATGAATTTTTATCTCTTTTTTTTTTTTGTTTGTTTATCCAAGATCTTTATACCATTCCCGTAATTTTTTTAATGCAAGTTGATCATAAAACAATTTTGAGAAAAAAAAAAAGCGGTTAATATAAATATAGTACTTAACCGTATCTGGCATGAGACAATCACAATCTACCTATCTGCGTATGCGGTTAAATTCATTGATGTATGTGCAATACAATGTAAGGACAGACGTAACGCTTTAAAAAAAAGTCAGAACTTTTTTTCTTTCATTCGTAGCGTATTTATAAAAAATCACTTAGATTTACTTAAGTAATAGCATTCACTTGCGTTTTTTTTTTTTTTTTTNCAGTATTAAGCGGTGACGGATATAAAAGACACGGTTACGACCGAATATAGTTTTCTTACTTGTTAAATATACACGTATGTAATATGACGAACAAAATGTTTCATCCTCCGTGAAAAATTTCCCAACATCCGCCAAACAGGTATAAGCAGCAAAATGCTTAGGATATCTGATTAGATGTGAAAAGCGGGCAGAGACCTATCTCTCGGTTTTTTTTAGTAAAACAATTGTCTTTATGTGGCCACAAGAATATCTGATTAGATGTGAAAGGCGGGCAGAGACCTATCTGTCGGTTTTTTTTAGTAAAAAAAATTGTCTTTATGTGGCCACAGGAATATCTGATTAGATGTGAAAAGCGAGCAGAGACCTATCTGTCGGTTTTTTTTTTGTCAAAAAATTGTCTTTATGTGGCCAGATAAAGAGTCTGACGAAAATAGACGGGGATTAATAAATAAACTAAGAATTTTGACAAGAAAATTACTATGTTTGGGCTCTTTTCTCGAATTTTCCAGAAAATGCAAAGTTTTATGTGATTTTGATCTTTTAACACGAAAATCTCTTACGGTTTCTCCTTTAAGAATAGCAATAAACGAGGCGATGTAAATTATTTAACGGTCGGCTTTGTTCAACTCGTAACATGTGTTTACTTGTTTTTAAACTACCGTAAAACTGAATGAAATGAAACTAGTTTTTAATATATTAGTGTAACAATTGCATCAATCTACAACAACAACAAACAATAACAAAAAAAAAACTGTTTACATTGATATTCAAAGCGCGCGTATTTTTAAAATAAAAATTCTTTTTTTTTTTTTTTTAAGCGCAATATTTAGTACACGAGTATATTGTATGAGATCTTCCCCGCGCTTAACAATGCCTTGAGAACATTCCGCATTATACGTATATCCCCTTCCCTCCACGTCTTGGGTAATAAAATCCATCAGTCATTACATGAGAATTTATTACGTTCGAATAATACGATTCCATATCGTATCGTATTTAGATGCGAGCAGAGAGCGTTTTATATACACTAGCGTTTTATTTCAATAACCGACAATATTGTTTAGGTTTACCTTTACATTTTTGTCGAATTTAGCGCCAAAGCCAACACCGTNTTAGGTAATAAGATTGTATTCTTGAAACGACTTTCCAAATATTCGAGAGTTATCTACGACGTTGATACGGTTCATTGGGTTCATTTGCATAGAGCCATAGATAGACCGCTTAACATGTGAAAAAAAAAAAAATTATATTCTCTCTTATAAGAAATACTGAAGAAGAATGAACAATGAATAAATTATAATAAATTGTATGATTGTGTCAACTGATGATCTAATTTACGAACATTCGCGAATCATTCGGATTACTATCTGTTTTATTCACTTTGCGTAGATCATATTAAGTCATATCGATTATATTTGTTTTGTGAAAAATTTCTATTTTGATATTCGATTTTCACAATTTCTGATTATCTTAACTCATGAAATACTTATTAGTTGCTTTTTTCAATTACTCACAAAATGGAAAACAAAACATTTGTGCCCATAAAATAAAAAAAAAAAATCTATGTAAACAAAGCGAAAGCTTAAATTATGAGTCAATGGCACAAATGCTTTGCTTGTATTCTGTCTGCTCTACCTGGTGAATGAAGACACTATGCTACAAAAGTCTCAATACACTCTCTAACCGATATTAATGAGATAAACTTGCATGCATAAGCTTTATGTTTATTTGAAAAACAATTATTCTTGAGCAGTTGTACTTACAAGGAAGTGAGAAAATTTCGGCACTGTTTTCTGAAACGAATAACTTACAAAATTATATTCGGTTTTGATCGAAAGTTTTATACACACCTTTGCCCTTAAAAGGGTGGCGAAAAAGTAAACAACAGAAATAAATTTTCATACTTTGCAACATCGAATGGGCGTGGCTGACTGATATTACGATATTAAATATATGGACCGACGGACAGACTTAGATAGAACCAAAATATAATACTGTTCAAGGATATAAGGTGTCTTGAATTTCCTGCTAGGTACTGTAAACGTTCTACCAAAATCAATATAGCCTCGTCCTTGGATATATTAGTTGAGTTTTAATTGATTTTAATTGAGTTTTTAGCTCATTCCTATTTTCAAGAAGCAACTTGCATGCAAGAACTTCTTCATCCTAGTTTTTGCGACCAGGACAGCATGTACTGCAGATATTAAATATATGGACCGACGGATAGGCTTAGATAGAACCAAAATATAATACTGTTCAAGGATATAAGATGTCTTAAGCTTCCTGCAAACGTTCTAACAAAATCAATATATCCTTGTCCTTGGATATATTAGTTGAGTTTTAATTGAGTTTTTAGCTCATTCCTATTTTCAAGAAGCAACTGGCATGCAAGAACTTCTTCATCTTAGTTTTTGCGACCAGGACAGCATGTACTGCAGATATTAAATATATGGACAGACGGATAGACTTAGATAGAACCAAAATATAATACTGTTCAATGATATAAGATGTCTTAAGCTCCCTGCTAGGTGCTGCAAACGTTCTAACAAAATCAATATACCCTCGTCCTTGTACATAGTGACTGTAAAAAAATTGCGTTTTTAGCTCATTGCTGTTATTATACTGCAGCAATAAAAATTTGTATATTTTATTTTAAGATAAGCGTGACGAATACAGAAATTTCGGACATAATCGAATCATTGAGAAAACGCATAAAAGACTGGGCTCCTGAAACATATATGTTCTCGGTTAACGTAAGATTTTAAATCGATTTTAATAGAACTCGTGATCGCAGAAATTCAAAATTAAATTAACAATAGAGGCATGCGTTCTTAATGAACAGTCTAAAGTTATACAAAAATTGGGATGAGTTGTGGAGAACATTGAAGAACAGCTATAACCCATGATAGACCGCAAATACCAATAGTTGTACAAATAAATTTCTTGCGTTTTTCAATAAAATTCAACCTTACAAAGTTTTATAAACAACACATCGACTATTATCATTATCTATGGTCTGTTGGCATTTGTGGGGTGGCTTATGAATGTTTGAGCGAAACTTACGGGTTTGGAGACAAAATGGTTATCGACCCACTTTTGCACATTTTCAAATTCTGCGAACAGTTGACCTGTTAAATACGACTGCATCGATTTGAAGGAGTAGCATTGTGGAGGGATCAGATCTGGAGAATATAACAGGTGCGGTAACCCTTCCCAGCCTATATTGTTGTTTTTGCCAGAGACGGACGGACGTATGCGAATTTTCATGGTTTTCACGACTGCGAAGTTGTTGCCCAAAATGTCGCAAACTATTTTCTAACCATTTTGTTGCTTACTGCGTGTTCATTAGCCATGTTCCTAGCTTTAGCTGCACTTTTCCAATTAGAAATACAGAAAATTGTAGTTCCATGGATGAGTTCCACCTCTTCGGTGTACACTGAACGATAACTTGTAAAGACCTGAATCCCGTTCAAACATCGAAATACAAGTTATCTGCTCCGAAAATTCCGGGGAAATTAAGCGCATCAGGTGCGCTTTATCAAACAACCAATGTTTGTGGGGGGAATTTATGTATACACCTAGTACTTGTTGACATAAAATTTAATCCGAACGTTAATCCAAATGTTCAGTACAAAAATGGTGCTAATAAGGCAACGAGCCTGTCCTGTGTTATCTTGGCGAGCATATAGGGTGACGTGGAACTTTCTAAAAAACACAATCCTAGGTATGATGCCGAAGTTAACTTGGCGACTGCCGGGGCTCTCTCCTTCCCAAGATAATTTACATTTGTCTTTGTGGGACTTCGTTCGCAGAAATTGCTTTACTTGTAGAACGAAACGAACTCACTTCAACGCAACGCTCCCTATGACGTTATAAAACTCAATGTGTGTAATGTATTCCCAGCAATTTAACTTTAGGCTAAGATTTTTAGGCATTCATGTTAGAAGCATCAAGCATACAAGCATACAAGTATCTATATATATATGTATATGTCATTTGGGGCTTTTATTACTAGCCTATTAGTGCTTAGTGGCACTAGTTGACCGAACACCTATTACAAATCTTACCGCAATTTAATGCTTAGCTAAGGCTTTCTGCCTTTGGGGCTTAAATAAGACCTCCTGCGACTTGATGCTTAATGACGAGTTTCCGCCCTTTAAAACTTGAGTATGACTTTCCGCAACTTCATGTTTCAAGTGTACAAAATCCGTTATTTTCGCAAATTATCTCCTGATTACCTTTCCGCTACTTAACGCTTAAAGCTTGCTGATCATTTCACATAACGCATCTACCTGGTAAAGGAAGAAAGGAAGGGGAAGGAAATCTTGACGGAAGCAATGATCTATGACTGCTTACAACGATTGTTTTTAGCAATCTCCCAGTAGTCTCCCATTCGAAGTTGAAACAACTGGCCGTGAATTGAATCTCTCTGTTCTCTCTCTGTTCTGGTTAATGTCATTTCTTACCGTCAATCGGTACTTAAGGTAACTTATTGACTAAACCTATAACAATATACACTGCGTGTAGGGAGCAAAATAGGCGGCGAATTTGGCTCTCACAGCTTATAATAAATGATTGAATTGTTAATAAATACGCAACATAGGTCCAAAGGTGTTCATATTGTAGCGAACTCCTTACTATGGGGAAGAGAGGGAGAGAAAGGGAGATGGCCGTACCCAGTAGAGTCTTTTGCCCAAACGGCAAGTTTTATCCCTTTACCGGTTGAACACTCACTGTAACTACAACTGTGTAACAAACCCTAACCGCATTGAGATTTGAATCCGCGAACACTGGCTTGGTAGCCCCAATTCTTAACTCAACTATTCGACTACTCTTGCAGACCTGTAAACTAATGGTCGGAATACCATGTAATTGAAGGTTGATGCTATTATTTCAAAATCATATGGACTCGTCAATAATCATCCTAAGTTTCTTTGCCATTTGACGAACTTATTGAGTGACGTGTGATGCTATGTGTGTTACAATAAAGATTGAAAATTATTTTT
>KK502911.1:0-10550 GCA_000688735.1 Glossina austeni | reverse complement strand
ACAATTCGTGAAACTTGTGGCCGGACATTGTCATGAAGGAGGATAACTTTGCGGCTGTTAGCCGCCATTGCTAGCCCTTACATCATTCAATTTCTTCAATTGACGTCGAAGCAACAGTTTCATTCACCTTTAGCAGCTCGTAATAACCGACAAATTGCTGGCCCCACTATACGCACAGCAAATGGCATTTTCAGTCAATTCGTATGATAGCCATTTCGCCGCCTTTTGGATCTTTCCCACCGCATGTAAACAGGTAGAAACAGTTCATTCATCTGCTGCTAGGCTGTTCGAAGGTTCTTTGCGTGTTTGAGCTGCGTTTTCGGCCAACAAATCCTTCCAAGTCTTTGAACTTTTTTGGCCCTCGAGGCATTTCTTTGTCATTCAATGCAATTTTGAGCGTTCCATGACTAGTGTCTATATACACTGAATAACTCATTAATACTAAATGGAAAATTCGTATTTCAGTTAGAGAAAGATCAAGATCATCGAATTCAACCATTGTGTACATTAATACTTCACAATACTTTTTATCACTTTCACACATAGAGGTCGCCGATCAAAGTACATGCAGGCACCAGTCATACATAAAGTATGTATGAAATTTCTGGTCCGAATGTTGGCCGCATAATAATGTATTTTCTTAATTAGAACCCGCTTCGGGCAAGAACGGTGTGGCGACAAATCAAACGGCTACTCCTCTCCAAGAAAGCTTATAAATATTTGAATCATTTAATAACTGATCCGGTAAATTTATTATTTTTTTTCTTTGTAATCGTTAGTTAAAGTTCACTAACTACTCGATTACTATTAAGTTTAAAGCCCTGAGTGGATTTTCACTTACGCAACGCATGTTGGATGCGCAAATAAGTTGCGTAAACCTCAAGACGGGGAAAGTCAATCAGCCCTTAAGTAGCGAAAATATTATTTTTTGTGGAAGTGAGACAGACAGAATTGCGAAAAGCCATGGTTAAGCTTTAAGTCGCGGCAACTTGTAGTTAAGCGGTAATCGCCAAGGTGTCATACTTAAGCCTTAGCTAGCGGAATGTCATAGTGACACATATATGAATGCTTCTAAGTAAGGTGTAATAATGCACATATAAACTCACAAAAGGGGTAATTGGTGTGAGGACAGAAAGTGCAGTGAGTTTTATAATGTAATAGGGCAGTTATTTAAAGTGATGAGGCAGATTCGTCCTATAGATAAACGTAGTTTATTTTGGGAAGGAATCTCGGCAGCTGCTAAACTAACTTTAGCATCATATTTGGCATTGTGTTTTTTGGATAGTTACAGTCACTCTATATTGTCACGAAGAAAACACAAAAAGTGTCAGTTATCTCATTAACATCATTGAACTTTTAAATAAATATTTGCAAGAAATTGTTGTTTTGAGAAAGGAGACGACTCGTATACGTGCGTCCGTTTCGCGCAAAAGCAACCAAGGAAATAATTTTTAGTTTAGGTTGTGAAGTTTTACCGTACCCGCTATATACTCCAGGCCTGGCCCTTTCCGATTGCCACTTATTCAGATAGTGGCGGTCACATTTGGCAGGTCAATGGTTCACGGAGTGTGAAGATGTGCGAAAATGAATTTATGGCTATTTCGCCTCCAAGTCGGTAAAACGATTCCTAAGTTACCCGATTAATGGCAAAAGACTATAAATTACTTATTCAGCTCCATTAGCAATCATAATTTAAATAAAATTGCATTTTATCAAAAAACGGAACAAATTTATTTGTACACCTATCAGTTTAGTTTAGTGCAGGGTTATAGGAGATGCTAAACTTTCAGAAAGATTTAAACAAAATTTGTAGGATGAAGCTTTAAATTTGGATAGAATTTAACCTATCGTTTGGTCAGCGATTTTTGAAACTGAAAGGCTTGGCAAAGTAACCTGCACTGTGATCGAAGAAGTAAATCGGTTAAAAAGTGTTCTACATGCAGACTTGGCCCGGAAAAGTCTACCTAACTGCAGGTGATGTAAAAGTAAGATGAATGACATTGAAAAGTTATAGTCGAATAAAGGCGACCTCCTTACTCTAGATTGCAAACAATTTTTTAAAATACAGTTTTATAAAATTAAATTCGTAAATATACCTGAGCAAAACATCTCAAGTGTTCTACATTTTTATGTGGAAAATTTCGTTAATATGGACTGATCCTAGGCCAAAACATGTCAGTGCGCCAAATTTTATCTGACTTGATCGAAAATTGTACAACATTACATGAGCAGGCATCAAACAAGTGGACGGACCGACGCATTTAAATCGATCAGATTAAATCGAATGATTCTGAATCGATTGGCATAATAAAAACCTCAAAGTCGTCATAGTTCTGGATCTTGCAAATATCCACATAAAGTTCATATAAATTTGTGCTACAATCGTTTTGGAGTGTTTTAAAGAATGTATAACTCATGCTTAAATACTGATCAGTCATAATTCAAGTCAGTGATCCAGAATTATTTTCTTCCTATCCTTGAAAACAATTATATAATTGCTTATTACTTAACGTGATATTAACTAGACACCTATATGTTTATATTTTGGAAGATAGAAAGAAATATAAAAACAATTGCATTTCTCTAAGGTATTGGAATTTCTATTCAAAAGCTTAATTGAGGTTTATGCACAAGAAAGCGGTTCATCCAAATATTTGTTATACTCTATTCTCGTTACACTCTACACCACTTGTGATACAAGGGTGTAATTAATAAGCTTATGTGAATGTATGTAACGCTTAGAAGGATTTGAAAGAGACCCATCTTTTACTCCACCGGTTTGAATTAATCTATGCTTATCTGTCCATGTTGTCTTCTTGTATTCATGGGCGTATTTTTTCGCTCAAGGATGGACGCTATTCCGATCTGACCACTTTTTCAATCATTTCCCATATAAAGACTCATTTTGAAATATCGTTATATGAATAACAATAGGGTGGTGTAGGATACTTAACAGTAGGCCCTTGCCCACTGTAAGGTTTTTATTCGATTTTATTTGCATTTTGTTAATCATCCGAAATGCAATCTCGAGTCGTTCAATGCAATTTGAAACTGCCCAGTATGGAAACAGGGTGCTTGCTTTGTAAGCGAGATATGGTCTTGAAGGTATGTTATTACGACGTATTGTACTACTTTCGTCGGTCCTTGCCTCTAAAAGTGTTATAATAGTTGGTTACTCAGGCTATGAGAATTTTATTTTTTATACTTCTCTCCAGTACTTTCTTATCACTAACAAGGCTTAAGCCGAAAATTTCAAAATTAATCTCCAGTTCTACTTCTTTATTTGCAATTTATAATGAACATAATGCAATCTTTAAGAGTGTAAAATCTTCCATTCTTCTCATGCTCTACCCTATTTTCCACTCTCTATTTGGAGAATATGCATTTAAATTTCCTCGCAAAATTTCAGCGATGACGAATGTACTCGTTATACACAGTGGACGTGTAATCAGAAATTAGATTGTAATGAAACGACCAGATAAAATATCCGACACGGACGAATGGACGGATCATGACGAATATACTTGTTACAACACAAAATTTTTGGACTTTTTTCATCACGACTATACTCGTCGTACACAGCTAACTGATAAAAGCGACTGTCCATTGTTGGTGACATGTCTGGTACCTTGTATTGTCTCCGACTGATTTTTCAATAGTTAAAAAATCTTAATCTTTTCTTAATTACTACTTGCGTTAAATGAGTTTCATGAATATGAATAGCACGGGCAGAGTCAAGACATCTTCGCCTATGCTATCTTTCCAAATAAATTTACATTTCTTCGATTTCTACCGTTTGTGTGCAATGGAAAATGAAATTTGATTGTAAATGGTGTTTATGTTCCCTGTTTTGTTTTTTTGGATAGTTAGAAAAATTGGACCCTTTGGAAGGCTTTCGTTTTTAAAAAGCTAACATCATTTACCATTATAATAATACAATAGCGGTATAAGGAACTGAAGTTCATAGGACCAGCTAACAAGCTTGATGGCGAAAGAACGTGAGTAACGCGCAGCAGTTGTACAGCCCTTCTTTTGTGTACAACTTCAACGGTAATTTAAGTGGAACTCATCAAACATTCTGCTTTCTCATCTTTATACAGACACATTACTTACTATTTACATAACAACCGATTTAATTGTAAAAAAAGTGAATTGAGGAAATCTTACTTGACTACCTGTGCCAAACACTACTACTTGATTAGATTATATGTAATTATAGAAAATAAAATTCAAATCATATATTTATGTAAAGATAAGTTTTAATATTAATAATAACGGTAAAAAAAAAACATATATTTAAATAAAATTCGTTAAAAAACTATATAAATAACAAGCTTTTGTTTTTTGTTTTTTGTTTTTTTTTTTTGTAAGTAAAGTTCAGCTTAACAGCAAAATGAAATTGGTCTCACAGCAAATATATGTCCGATGATGAAATGAATCATGAAGGAAAATAGCGCAATATTTCTTATTTACAAACTCAAAGTAATATTACAAAACTATGTTTTACATTAAAGAACAAAAAAAGGGGGAAAAAAAAAACACACACATACACAAATTATGATTAAATGCAATTTTCCATTCCTTGAATTTCAACTCTTGTTCTTCGTCAAATTGTTTCAATTACGCTAACTAATGCCGATAATGATGATGACGTTGGTGGCGATGATTGCATTAACAAAATTATACGATTTCATGAATTTCAACAACATTTCGCTGTAATGACGCATCGGTTAATTTAATTTCAGGCAGTTGTTCTTTGTCCGGTAACTGCGTTACAAGTTCTAAATCGGGCATGGCGATGACTACATTGCCGTTATTAGCATTAGCAATAATTGATGAGCATGAAGCAGACTTTACGACACTGGCAATAAGAGAATGAGAAGGCGATACATCATCGGCAGCGGTAGCGGCAGCAGCAGCAGCAATTGGCAAATATGAGATTTTCGGCTGAAGCTGCAGCTGCTGCTCATCATCTTTCCGAAATTCCGAACTAACGTTACATGATGATGACATTGTAGTAGAAGTTTGATTATTTTTTATTAACTTATCTGTCGCTTGTACCTCCAATCTTGCATCGGTAGCACCCATTGAATTATAGATGGGCTTCTGGTAAACTTGTTGCGTTCTCATTGTGTAACGAAGCCCATCGCCTTGACTGTGGTTTGTCGAAAAAATTTGTGTATATAGAGAAGATGGGGTACATACCCAAAAGTATATACATAGATATATATATATATATATAACATTTTATATATTGTTTCAAGTGAAAAAAAAAAAAACAAAATCGTATAGCAATAAAATTGCTTTATATAGCAGGAGAGGTAAAATTTTTTATGCGTATTGCAATTATAAAGTTAGAATCGTGTTAAAGCACACATATATGGAGCGAAATTTACATTCACTAATGAAAGTTTTTCGATTATGTACTTATTTTGTGTGAGAGCTAAAAAAATGTTTACCTATTTTTGTGTTAAACTATTTTGCAATTCTGAAGATTAATTATTTATCCATTTTATGCTATGATGAAGATGATGATGACCAATTTTTTGTTATAAGATGTAAGCGAAAACAATAGAACAATAAGAAAGCAAAAAAAAAAAGAACTTTTCTTTCTTGTATACAGAACATAAAGTTAAACAAGGAAAAGATTTAAAATTTTAAATTTTTGTTCTAATTATCAGTTAACCTGTTTAAGAGAAGTGTTAATATAACTTTCATTCATTGTTCGTTATGCTCTACATTAGGTGCTTGAAAAATTTCGATTCGTTTCGACTATTAAAAAAGAAAAAAATTATCTGCTCAAAGATACCGTTTAACTAGAGCATCGCTCTAACTAATTGAGTACACTTTACACCACTTGTGGTACAAGCGTGCTAGGTTTGTGCGAATGTATGCAACGCCCAGAAAGACGTGACATAGGCCTATCGATGTTTTACTATACCGATCTAAGCTAGTCTGTACGTCAGTCTGTCTTGTTTTCTTCTGTTCAACCTACAAGTAGTAATTTTTGAAGGATTTTGCTTTGACCCAAAGACGAACGTTACTGAAAATGTTTCGCATCGGACCACTTTTTCAACCACCCCCTTATAAAACCTTATTTTGAAACGTCATGTCATTATATTAAACAAAGTGCTGTAGGTTATTTAATGGTTAAGTTAATAGAATCATAAAACAGTCGAGAGTGGCATTATTTACAATGGCTAATAGTTGCTGGTATTCTTCTTATAGACTTTTATATTAGATAAATATACCGAAAAGAGAAAAGATGTTATAGAAAGTTTACCTAAAAGTCCAAAGAAGTCTTATTAAAAGCAGATCCAAAACTTACAAGAAGGATTGCCTTTTTGACTGGAGTATATAATGGAAAACTTAGAGCAATCACTTTCGGTAAACGCCATTTACAAAGGTAAGTGGCGAATGTAACAAGAGGTTGTTATGAGCTTTATTTGATTGTAGGATTGTGGAAATGGATCGTCACTTGGTTTTATCAAAGGAATCAAATTTTGTCTCCTTTTTGTTCACAATCTCGACCCTCTCTCGCGATCAATCGCAGGATTTGGTTGTTTTTTGTTTTTATCAAAACTCAAAAATATCCGTTAGCTGGAGGAGGTTTTATGTTGTTATTATTATTCAACACAATATCGGAAATTAGGCATAACGTGAGCTTGCATTCAAACATGGTGTTGGAAATTGATGTACTAATGAGTTAATATTTCTGCGATTTGTCTATAGATTTACTGTTAGAACATTTACTTAGTTTATTTGTAGCATACATTCCACAGAGCGATTATGAGTATAATAATTTTATCATTTTATCTTGAATTATACGCTAAAGATTTCAAAAGGACAGACACATTTTTGATTATAATTCTCAAAAACTTGTATTTGAGATTCCAAGTCAAATTAGAAACGTTTTTCTGTGGTTCACTATTTCAATTCTCAAACTTGTAAGGAAGGAAATATGAAACTGGAATATGCGTAGATATCCCTGAATCATAGATTCTGAAAAGGTTTTTTTTTTTGAAGCCCGCCATGAATTTAATAGGAAATCATTTAAAAATTCAAGGTGATAAATACTTTTTTTGAAAGATTACTTAACTATTTTACTTAATGCATTCGGAACAGGATGATTTTCAATTTCGGTTCACGGAAATTTTTTCTGATACATTTCAGTTTTGTTTCTGGTTTTTTGTTTTTTTTTGTTTTTGACAAGAAGCGTAACAAACAAACGGACATCACTAAATCGACATAGAATCTTCTTGAGAATGAATGCAATCTCTATTGCGCGCTTATATTGTAATTATTTTTTCCATTTTCATTACTAAGAAAAAAGTATGTTAAGTATTAGTTCACAGCAAGCAAACTTTTTAAATATTTTTCTTTATATGTTATAACATGTACAAAAGTTAATTTAGCTGAATAAAAAAAGTAACTAAACTAAACATTCGACATACGACACATCAAATAAAAATTGATTAAAAAAATGTTCTCTAATTACCTGGTAAAAACTGGCAAAAACCATAATTTCCAGTCATCACCAAATACTTCTTGAAAATTGGCTAATTTACCCAAATTATAACCATTTTTATCCTGGCCACCAATGCGAAAAATAGGTGCACGAAAGGCCTCTAGAAAGTGGAAAAAAGATTATTTAGTATTATTTATTTATTTTTATTTTTTTTTGCAATAATTATGCACAAAATAGTAAACGCTCACCTAACGTGGTACGATTCACAAGCAGCAAATAGACATGATAACCAAAGAGACTAATCAAACTGATGGCGAACATGAAGGCCACAAAAAATAGGAACAATATATGAAAACGGCCCATACTACCGCCCAATTCACCCTGTTCAACAAATTCCGACTTGATTATATCAGGAAACACAAATTATAATTGAACTACATTGCATTCGGGTCAAATAATATAAGGGGATTATTTACACTTACCCTCCAGAATCGTATAAAACATTCTAATGAAGTTAAGGCTACGTACAGGCAATATAGTAGAGCATAGCCCAGAAAGAGCACAAAAAATTTGTAATTTGTAAAATTAACACAATTATTAACCCAAGGGCAGTGATGATCCATTTTTAAAATGCAAGTCCCGCAAACACTGCAATGATGTGAACGATCCGGTTTAATGATTTTGCATTTGTCACAAAATCGTATTGAACCACTAAGGGTCCTAAATCAAAAGAAGGAGAAGAAAATTCATAATAAGTAAGAAAATTATATTCGGTCACAACCGAGTTTTTTATACCCATCACCGCTTGTTTAATTCTGATCAATAATATGTAGACTTGATATGGTTCTATAATCTTGAGTTTTTCAATATCTGTATGGGTGTTGAAGAAAGTGGCAAAAAGAAAACTTTTATTATTGGATCTGTTGTAGTTGTTTAATAGCCAGTGAAAAAAAAAAACGCTTTTGTTATTTTTGAAAACAGAGGCGGTCTAAGTTCGTCTTCGTCGCGTCCTTAGATCGATTTGGCTCTTCGCGCAAGAATTTCCAACATTTGTACCAAATGTGAAGCCTATTGAGGCCTTTTTGCGATTAGGAAGACACAAATTACAGACACAAACAGTCAGACCGAGGGATACTCTTATATCGGTTTAGAATCTGATGGTGATCGAGAGTATCTATATTTTATGGGGTACCTGAAGTTTCCGCTTTAGATATTGCAAACATTTTAACAAAGTGAATGTAGCCCTCACGGTGGTGGGTACAATAATGAAGATTATATGCGATAGGCCAAATATTTATTTACCGATTGGATACTGGATAATCTTTCGCAATGTATTCGAGCAATCTTTTTTGTTGTTCTTGGTTTTCAATGCGAAGTAAACGTTCGATTTCCACTTCGGGGATACGCCACTATTAGTATAAAAAGTTGATGAATAAAGCAAACAATATTTTAAATGTTATCTTATCGTCAATGAATCACTTTCACTGTTTGCAGATTGATTTAAAGACAAAAAATGGTAACTTACAGTAGATGGTACCGTGCCAGCAGGGGTGAATATCGTTTTCCAATATGACCATAGAAAAAGTGTGTTTATTATGTGATAGAATAGCAAAAATATAACTTTCTCAGCAGTATTGTCAATAGCAACTATAGAGAAAAGAAGTGGATAACAGTATAAAGGTATAGAAAATTCTTTATTCTTGCGGAACTTACGTATGCATAGTTCTACGACATAGGCATAATAGGACCAAACTATAATGGAGAGTATAAATAATACCGGTATCCATTTAAGGATACGCATGCATCCAGCGCAAGAATTTGTCTTCTTTTTACGCTCCCCTAAGTTACTCATATCTTCTATTACTTCAAAGTTCCGATGGAAAAATATAAACTCTTAACTTGAGAAAAATGTTCCGATTATTAAGTCTCTTGGAGTATTTTTTATACACTTCTTAAGAATACATCGTCATTTTTCCAATTATAAATCTACTAAATGCACATTTTCATTTCAGTTTTTCATTTGTTTTACAGAGAACATGGAATCATCAAATAATGGAATCTCAAACACACACTTCGAAAAAGCGATTATATTAAAAAAAAAAAAAACTTTTACTAAGTTTTCTGAATTACGATGAACTGTTAATAAATTAAATTACATATATTTTCTATTTTCTAAATCTCTTTTCTAATCTCTTGTTAATTTTTTCTTAATAAAAAGAAACACGATCTCTAATAAAATATTTTTCTTTTTTGTTGTTGTTTTGACTTATTTTTTGTATTTGACGTTCGTTCTAGAGTTGCCAGAATAATATACAGGACACCAGTACCACAGTATTTACGCAATCTTATCAAATCTTTATGCAAAGATTTGGTATCTCTCAGAGTTATTATCTTCGAATGTAGAGAGAGAGAGAGAGAGAGAAATAATTAAATTTCCCATTTTTTTTTTTAATTTGTAAGGGAAATTTGTTTACATGTGAAACGCGTATTTCTCTTTCTCTCATTTTTGTTATCTTCATTTACATCAGTACTTTTTATCTATAAAGGCATATATATCGCAGAGATTCAATAAGGAATACAATATAGATTCTCAGTATTCTCAGTAGTTTTTTGGCTCGGAAATAATTCAGTTTTAAATCGGTTTAAATAATTGGTGTAATAAAATAACAAACGTGTATATATATATATAAATATATATATGTATATATACATACACATACCTACCTGTATAAGAAAAATTATATCAAAGTGTATAAAAATTGATTAAATAATTTTTCGTTTAATTTATTTTCAACTTTAAATTGTTGTATTATTTTTTTTTTTTTTTATGGAAAAAGTGTTTAAATCTAAGGTTAAAATAAATAATTTATTTATATATAAAAAATACTAAATATAGTTAAATATTCATTGATAATGTTAGTTAAAAAAACATCCTTGGAGAGAAAAGAAACAGTTTTGGTTACAAATAAAAAAACAACAAAAAAAAAAAATAAAAAAAATAACACTCACACAGGCATATATTCACATTTTTAGGCAAGTGAAAAAGTATATAGATATAAAGCATAAGATAAGATGGCAGAAA
>KK502910.1:139059-157127 GCA_000688735.1 Glossina austeni | reverse complement strand
CTTCTTTTTTTGTCACACACAGGAATTGCCACGAAAAATCTTATTATATGTAACCAATATGGTGCCGAGTTAGCACCGATGTTAAGCATTGTGCGCAGTAGAGCACATATAATAATAATAATAATAATAATAAAAATAATAATAAAAATTCTCTGTCTCCATCATATGGATATGTTGGCTAGACAATATCAGTCAGCAAGTCAATTAGGCTTTTCCCGGTTAATAAAATAGATTGGCGTTACGTTTGTCCGTAAAGTCTTTGCATAGCTTTATGCTTGAATTAGGATTTCGATCTGAGACCGCAAAAGTAAGCGGTTGGTAATCGGTAAAATTTTTAAGGTTTTTATACACAAGGGTTATGTCAGACGGTCGTTAAGGCAAAAACTGGAAAAATTTAAAACTGCTTAAATCGCATTTGTTTATATAAAACAAATAAACGTCTATTTGTCTCTCATTTTTTCCATTTTTCTCTCAGTTATTAAGGCATTGGAAAGAAGGCAATGGAAAATTTGATAGAAAGTATTGGAAAGCTGGCGACGATGGTACATGATTGCCATTTTTGGCGATAGTCAATTGTCTCCTAAAAAACAAACCAGGCGATAATCACGACAATAATCGCCTCCTTACGTGATTACCTCCTGATTGTATTTATTTATATGTAGTTAACATGTAGCTTGCATTGCGTTTTGCGTTGACGCAAATTTTTTGCAAACATTAGCGCGACACAATGCTTGCGTCGTACTTTGTTGTGTAGGGCGTACAACGCAGAGCACATACTTGCGAGCGAGAACTTCTAATGTATCTGCGAAATTTGAAGTCGATAGCTTCGTTTTTGCGGCCAGAAGAATGTATACAAGACACATTACCCAGACGGACAACCGGACAGACAAACATACTTAAATCGATTCATAACTTGATGCTAATCAACTCTGTGAGGTCTATCAAGCTTCCTTCTGAGCGTTACAAACGTTTTGACAAAACGAATATAACTCTCATCCCTCGGTATTGGCTGAGAGCGGTTCATTTTTTCCATTTTTATGCCATAATGCAGAATAACGCATACAATGGCTGTGGAAAATTTTATAGTTTTATTTGTTGTAGTTTTTGGATAATGAGCAAGAAGTCAATTATTCTTTGCTCTTGAAAAGGTAGACGTTCGCCGTACTGTACGCGTTGTGTGCCTCCCGACGACTTGACCCATTTTCAACACCAGCTTGCGTGCGGGAATTTCCAATGTTTCTGCCAAATTTGAAGTTATCAGGAGAAGGTTTAGCACAGACGTTACGCAGCAGAAGCATTGGCAGACGATTCCCATCGATAGTACTTGTACCTGAAGGTGTCTCTGAAGCGTTCCTCTGGCTTTTGACAAATTGGAAATTTGTCCTAAATACATCGTTTGCATGTTACCATCTTTGAAAATAAAATGCCTTGGCTTTCATGTTAAGTTTGCAGTTCTGTCCCAAGTGTTTGATGAATTAAATCAAAATTTTCATTTTTTGAAAAAACTGCTCAGAAATGAATACTAAATTAAATCGTGCCAAAATTTCTCAAACCGATAAATTTCATAATCCACGTCTAAATATTTCAAATCGTGAAAAATTAAAATCTATAACTTTCCAAGAAGGAACGACATCGAATCGTTTGATAAAACCTACGTCAAAATCTCTTCAAGAACTGGGAAAAAAATCAACATCGGGATGCACAAGAAATGTAAACAAATCAACTGAGACAGAATTGGTAGCAAAAGAGAATTCCGATGATACCGCAGATACCGCGAATTCTAAGTCGATGTCCTTATTAGGAACAAAAGCGAATAATATTTCAAAGACAACAAAGTCGGAGATACTGACATTGAATAAAAAAAATCCATTCAATTCTAATACGGGTACGAGCCGTTCCTCAATATCCAGTAATCGAATTAAAAGTGCGCTTGTTCTGCAAAAGCCTAAATTAACACAGAAGCCAGACTCGCTTAGTTTCTTATCCATACATTCTGCCAAAGAAAGCGGAGAATACTCGAAAAGAATAAAAAGAACTGCAGCCAAGCCCACGCCTACCTGGAAATCTCCCTTCAAATCTTTCATTACGAAAGGTGTCCGTACACGAAATGCTGGAGCAAATGTGAACGGTTTCGCCTACGATCTGTCACGCGACGAGTCTAAATTTGTGGGTGCATATAAAAGCCCCATGAAACCCGCATCAGAGGCAGAACGTGAACTGCTACGCAACGGGCAACGTGTAACTTATTTGAATAATCGGTATGAATATACCCCGGACCGCAAATATAATTATCCAGAAGCTACCTCTTGGCGCATTGGCTGGTTTCACTGACATATTAGGCGTGTGCGCAAACCGTCGCTTCTTCCAAAATTGAAATCGTTCGGATACAAAATTTGGTTTCAATTATTTGAAAAAAAAAAAAAAACATGTATCGACCGACCTTTCATATTAACTTTTAAAATAAGTTTAGAATAAATAAAGTTACAATGAATTTATAATTGGAGTTAAAATAAAATTATCACTATTTCTCCGCCTAGGGTTTTTCAATAGTCCACGTCTTCCATTACATCTTTAGCATTAAAATGGCTCACATGTAAAAATGCAAAGAAATTTCTCGGATGTAAAGGAAAGACAATGTAAAGGATGTCGATGGGGGTTGAACCAAGAAGGATATAGTTATAGTTCCATATTTTTCTTGAATGAATTCATCAATTGAATGATTCATCAATTGAATGATTCATCAATTTGACTACAAAATGAAGAAAGAAACATCCCATTAAATGTATTAATTAACTCTGCACTTATGATGAATGAACGACGAAAGCTTTTTCTCCAACAAATCCTAAAGTTACTATAAGACGAATTGTCGATTATTGACAACTTCGTACCAACCGAAGTGAGGTAAAGACTTTATACCGAAGCCAAATTTAACGAAGAGCAAGAAGAATGGAAATTCTCTCGAAACCAACACTGGCGGTATGAAGAAAACTCGATAACCACCCATAGCAAAGTGTATTAAAGCCAAACTTTTCATTTTAGCTGGACGCAGCCAAACAAATGAAACCAATACAACCAGCTACACTTCCACTCAGGGATAAAGAAAAACTAACTTAGCTGACATTTTAAGGTAAAGGGATACTTTTATTGATAGGTCGGGAGAATTTAGTTAGTGGTCTAAGGTCAGCTCAATTGTTTGTTTCCACTTCACAATTCAGATGATGGTCCGAACAGATGACGGCAAGAGAACTGCTTTGATACAGGAAAACCTGCTGGTGATCTCGGGACAATACCAGAGGATCGTTATTAATAGTGCCTGGCTTGCAGACATAACCAATATGGGGGCATTGTGAGCCCATGTCACCTATTACGGTTCACATTTGACTGGATATTTGATTAGATGAAGTTTGGTCGCAATCATTACACGGATTTGTGGAGAAAAGCGATCATGGCAATCTTAAACAAAAAGCATGTGTTCCCTTGTATGCTTTATCAGATCATTAATGTATAGATTAAATAACAGAGGTCCTAAGTGCCTGGAAAATCGATGTAAATTTCTCACTCGTTTGTTTTTTTTTCTTATTTGCTTATATTCATATATAATTTTTTGTTAATTTTTCCCGCTAACTTCATTTAATGACTATTTGTTTAAAATGTACAAAAATAACAAAAACTATTGTAAAAATAAATATTTTGTTATATAATATTGCGTCCTGTATTCCTGATTTCAGGATGTTCATGGTATTAGTTGTTCCAAACGCAATACTTCTAATAAATGAAAAGTTAAGGGAGTAACAAAGAATGTGCTTTATTGTGAATATGGTGGGTACAAAAAAAGGAAATCATAAGAAAAAAATATTTGTTTGGGAAAATAAATTATAAATTCATGTTTTCTAAAACAATATCTTACTTCGTTCACATTTGTGTTCATGGGGTAAATCAATTCATTTTCAAATTTTAACAGCAATCTTGTTTTCATTTTGAAACTTTAACAGGAATCGTACTTTCATTTTCAACCTTTAACAGCAATCTTGCTTTCATTTTCACATTAACAGCAATCTTGGCTTTTTTTTAATGTTTGACAGAAAGCTATTCAAACTGTGAACAGGTGATTAATTTCGTATCTTTTTGTTCATGTTCATTCAAAGCGTTGCCATTTGTTGAAAGCAACTCTGTTATCTCTCTACTCTCAACACATAATACTTTTTGGTCGAAAAGAACCACTAAATCTATGAAAGGGTCTACGTTTTCCAATCCGTGTGAATCGATGGAATACTCACTACTGAATGACTTCCTCCTTAGGGAAGAAACTTTTTACGTTCTTCTAGATTTACTTTTCATAAAGTTTAACGAGCACCACACTATTGAATGACTTCCTCTTTAGGGAAGAAAACTTTTTACGTTTTTCTAGATTTACTTTCATAAAGTTTAACCAAACTAACCAAATTATTTAAATGAATTTGAAGCTGATACGATTGCGATTTCAAGGAGAAGAAGAAAGGAGTTTAACATCGTCAGCATATATTAGGGTATGGCTGGACTTAATCACCGACGAAAGCTTTACGGAAACGAATTCAACTCACAAATGCCTTGGCTCTGTATGAACTCTACATCGTTGTTTCATTATTGTCGAACTCTTGACTTGAATACAGAGTGCGACAAAAAGGCAACTAATATATTGCAGATGCTTCCGTTTCCTCTCTCAACTATAATTTCGCGCAAGGATAGATTAACAATCTTTTAAGAACAAGAGAGTGACATCCAATAGTGGAACGACTTAAAACAAATTTTATAACTTTTTGATCCATTTATTTAAAATATAAATTAATTTAAAATTTATTTGCAAACATCACATTCGAACTTTCTAAAATTTGGCTCGGATTCAAATCGAAATTTATGAATCGATCATATATATATAATAAGGAATATATAGAAAAAAGAAATTTACTTTAGTAGAAATACACATTAGCTCAGTACTTGAGTCGATGTTTGTCTCAATTCAGTCTGGGTTGTTTACATCACCGCAATCTTTCCAAAAGTATTATACATAAGTTATATATAGGTTACAACTAAAACATAAGAAGATAATAAACAAAATATGGTACTGACCGAACCTCGGCCAAAATATCATAATGTAAATGCAAAAGAAAACCATCCTTCGAAAATGAAAGATTATGTTTAATTTACACGGATTAGGGAGAGAAAAATCGTCTCTAAAAATCTATTTCAAATAGAAAACAATGGCCTTTATATTAAATATCTATGCCGGAACTCCCGCGACATGCTCGAACTCAATATAAATTTTGAAAAGCGTGAACGTTGTCTAGAATATGCGAATATGCAATCAAAATTTAAATAATCCAAGTATTGGGAAAATGTATAGGCATTGAAGACATCGGATCAAACAATTTTGAGTCACTTTGTTAGCAAAAAACCTTTTTAATATTCATGCAAACTCATATACATATCAGCAAAAATCTTCATTAATAATATCGGAATTGACAGCTAAGCCTCTTTCTTTTAAAGCTTTTGAAATCAAGCGATGTTTTTCTTGCCTTTGCTCTTGCTCACGTCGTTGCGCATCTAAAATCTCTTCCACGGATATTTCCTTTAACGGCAACTTCAATTCTTTACCACGATCCTAAAAGTAAAATTGACAACATTTTCTACGCTTTAATTGTTTACGCTTGAGTACGTACAATTTCTCCCAATAAAACAACATTTTCTCCTCGAATGATAAACACGCCGCGCTCTATGTCTCCGTAGTTATTGCCGACATGAATACGTTCAATAGTGCGATGTAATACTAGATTAGCGAATTGATCCACCGAACGCAAATATCCAATTAAAGTCCGCCCGTCTCTCAAAAGAACCATAAGCTTTTCTAAAAACAATTTCATTAAGGGCAAACCATCGACATTTTTTCATTTGCTTACTATCTACTTCATCTAAAAGATGTGCAGTGCCAGCTAAGGGATTTAGTTCATCAGCCATAACAAACCACTGTTATGTCAACTACTCCAACTACTCCGGATGATCCCAAAATGGTGGAGGTCGACGAGGTCGACAAGCTGAAAAAGAATTGAGTAAACTTTTTCTCCTTTCACTCTCCAATTTGTTGGAATTTCCTAAAAAACTAATTTTTAATTATAAGAAGCGTGATAGCTAAATCATCAAGATGAACCGCTCTTGAAAGCCCGACACAATCTTATGTATTATTCCAATAGTTAAAAGGCTCTAATAAATGTGGAAAAGTGCCGGTTGAAACTGTAAAAACAGAGAAAAACAAAATTTGTAGAAAAATTTAATCAGGTTCCATGAATTTCCTCGTACCTGTGAATTGTTTTTTTTTTTTACGAATGACAACAAAGTGTCAAAAATACCACTTTACTTTGTCATGAAGTGAAGAAGAAGAATACAAAATTATTCATTTGAAATCATATGTCGCGAATTATGTGAGTAAGAATCTAAAAACGGAATTACGTGAGAATAAGAATCAAAAAGCGGAATTACGTGAGAGTAAGAATCTAAAATCTTGCAGGCACCTGCAGAGTAGGCACCATGTGAAGTCCATCCGTCTTTCAAAAGAATCATAAGCTTTTTTAAAAGGAATTGTGGACAGGCTTTTAGCATTTTTTTATTTGCTTCCTATCTACTTCATCTAAAAGATGTGCTGTGGGGGTTTATGGATTTACTTCATCGCCCATATGGACACAAATCGTCGTGTTATGCTTTGGCAATGTACACTTCTGTTCAATAATTTGTAAACAAACTTGTTAACAAGAGGTGTTTAACACATGGCACCACAAGGCCGTTGCTATTCGCGACAATTCACAATGTTACGATAATAACAAATCAATACAAAAGACCACAAGGTTGCTTCCAGAGCAACAAATTCAGAGGGGGATAATGAAAATCTTCAAAAATGTTCTTAAAAATCTAAAAAATTCTATTAAGTTTGTTCGTATTACGTTTGTTCAAATTACGTTTGTGGTTCGTCTTGTTTTTTTTTATGTTCAACCTACCAGATAGTAAAAATATTGTAAGCTGACATGATATTGAACAAATCGTACAGGGAAACAATAAAAATTAAAGAATTGTAAATAATTAAATATCGGCTCTTTGAATAAAATAGACAAGTGTAAAAAGAAAACACGGTCTTAATAAACAATTTTTTAAAATTTTTACGGTAACAAAAACCCGGAATTTTCTGCACTTTTCTACAATATATCCCTACTTTTATTTTTAAAGAAATATTTTTTTAGGTTTAACATTGTCTCTAGAATTTTTCGCATTTCTCTCGTATATTTTCACTCTAATCAACTTTGTTTTATATTCAAAGACTTTTAAATTCAAAGACTTTTTTTCAAAGACTTTTAACTAATATTTTATAATTTATATTCAAAGACTTTTAAAGATTTTATTTTTCTAGATTTAACAATTATTTCCAGAGTTTTTGTCTCCTTTTTTCTTTTATTTTCATTCCGATCAACTTCGTTTTGTATTTAGGGATTTTTATTCTCCAATCGATTTATTTTCTCATCTCTAAAATTAATTTTTCAATCTATCAGCTTTCAACTCTTAATAGAATGTGATTGAAGAAAAACAGGAAAAGCCAGCATATTATTTTTGTAAGACTATTCGCATCGAAATAAAATTTTCCTTTCATATTCGGTCAAAAGTTTGTAAAAAACTAGCCGCTTTCTTAAGTAAAAATCGCGAAAGTTTGTACGAAAGCGACATAAAAAATTGTAAAAATAAAATAGTGAAAACGAAATTACAAAAAAATTCCAGGCCTCCATCTATTAAATAAAAATAAAAATTTCCATCGGATGGTAATGAAAAACACTTCAATAAGAGAGAAACAAAAATTTTAATAGATGACGACTATTTTACGTATCTGCAATTACACAGGGTGTATAATAGACGAGATATAAAATCGAATAAGAACTCACGCAAATTTCACGTGAGATTGTGTAATACGCTTTTACATTATCTCGCTCAATGCAAACTTATAGGAAAGAGATAGTAACAAAGTGCAAATCGTATCGAGTACTCGTTTTGAACCGAAAATTTTCGCAAAGAGTACAATAAGTAAATATATAACATAACATTTGGATAGACAAGGTTTTACTTATTTGTTGTTACTTATTTTCCTTTTCTTTTGTGATCTTGAAAAGTGCTTTTCTTATGAAGGCTATTCGGGGGAAAGTTTTTAATTCATTAACAAAATTCATCAAACACAATAAGCAGCAGCACCTGTGTGCAAAATTGTTTGCAAAACGAAAAACGATAAGATATTGACGGGAAATTCCATACTAAATAAAAGCGAATATATAATCACTAACCAAAACAAAAAAGAAGAAGTAAAATGAACACTTTTGTGCGCAGTTATAGAAAATGTGGCCATAAAACCGAACTAGCGCTACCCATCAAAAGATGTAAGTTAGAGATTTCAGAACAAAATTTTACAACTTTAAAACTATGTTTGAAAAAAATATTGTATGTTCATCATGTGCTAAGTATTATATATATGCAACATATGTAAGCAAAGTGGAGAAGACCGGGTTTTCCAAACCCGTTTGTTTTGCAAACAAACCCATCAGATCAAAACGAAATGAGATTTTTTCAATTTACCGCAATAATCATTAATGGAATATATAGCTACATGCCGATTGCCGTATTGCCTACTTTGATTTAACGGGAATTGCCCCTTACCAAACTAATCAAGGTTCCATAAACGATTTTGAAGTCTTGCTAAATTATATTATTTTAGTTGTGAGAATTACTTCGCGTGTATGTCACTATAAATTATTATGATGTGCCTTTCCTTGTGCTTTGAAAGAGGAAAATAAATGCTACCGTCTATTCAGTTTCTTAAAATATATGTGAAAATGTCCGAAATGTAAAGGAATTTTTACCTATCTTTTAGAATTTAATGACACTCGCTAAGTTCGGACTTAAATTACAAAGAAGTGCCCCCTTTCATATTCAATAGCATAACGGGACATCCTACAGGCTTAATATTGTTTTTATTCCAACACCCGCATTGGAAATTTTCGATCTGATAAAGTTAGTAAGAGAGAGAAATTTTGATTGAGGTCATCAAAAAACATGTTTTCTTTGTGATAGAATTACTTCACCTGACTTTTAACCAGTGTTCACTTGACCCCATCTTACACCCGGCAATTATAATATTAGGGAAGTAATTATGTAAACTCTTACAACTGCTTTCAAAAGTCATCGGTATGTGCAAAATAGCTCGTAAAACAATTTTCCCTCTGAAAATGTTCCTTTTCCCCCTGAAAATGTTCCTTTTCCCCCTGAAAATGTTCCTTTTCGGGAAAGTTAAATATTCGACTACTTACATATAACTTGTGACCTATTGTCGAAGACTACTACTTCGAATAATATATTCGAGGCCGCGCATTTTATAATAAAAAATGTTTACATATTCTCGAAAGCATCGTTCAGATTACGGTTATGTAAAATGCTTAAAAATGATTCACAGAGAAGGCAATAATCAAATACAAATACTATTAAAAATTTCAAAAATAACATTCCTCAGATTCCACCGCACATATTTGCACAAACATGTTTGTGAAGTACAGGCAGGATAACTATATTCCGCGTTTGTATCTTGGTAAACGCTTTCTGTCGACCAATAATACAACTGAAGCCCTGAGTGTCCTCTCCAACAAGAACGCCAACAGAATGGGATACCCAACAAAACCTTACGTCTACAATATTTCGAGGTACTTTGGCCGAAGTCATCGGCTTTTCGAGCAACCTTCATCTAAAGTTGAAGTAACAGTTCAAACTATGAAGAATAAGCAGAAAGAAAAGGTCGAAGAAATCATGAAAGAAGCATCTAGTACTACTACCACGTCTGAGGCGTTGGCAAGCGTTGGCCATGCAACAAGTAAGGATTCCGATAATGCAAGCGCAAGCAAAAAATTGAGTGAATCTACAACAAAATCGTCGATTGTGGTGAAGAAACCTCTGAAAGATCGTATCTGGGAGGAATTGGTGCATTACTATCATGGGTTTCGTTTATTAGTAATTGATCTGAACATATGCCGTAAATTATTGTGGCGTGTTCTGAATGGCAAAACTTTAAATCGTAGAGAAAATCGCTTATTGTTACGCACCACTTCGGACTTGTTTCGTTTGATACCCTTTTCGGTTTTTATCGTTGTACCGTTTTTGGAACTCTTATTGCCATTGTTTATTAAATTGTTTCCTGGGATGTTACCCTCAACTTTTCAAACAGCTAAGGAACGGGAAGATCGTTTGAAGCAGTCGGTGCAAGTAAGAATAGAAATGGTGAAGTTCTTGCAAAAGACTTTGGATGAGATGGCGGTGCAGCATAAAGAACATAAAAGCGAGGAAGCAAAACAATTTGATATGTTCTTCCAGAAAATTAAAAATCCCAATGAATACGCATCGAACGAGGAAATCATTAAGTATGCGAAACGATTTGAAGACGAAATTACTTTGGATTCTTTGTCGCGTGAACAATTAATTGCCCTTTGTAGGGTGTTAGAATTAAATACAGTGGGCACTACAAGTTTCTTAAGGTTCCAGCTAAGAATGAAGTTACGCTCCTTAACTACAGATGATCGTGTGATTGCTAGAGAAGGTGTGAACTCTTTGGATTTGTGGGAATTACAGCAAGCGTGTAAGTCACGTGGCATGCGAGCGTATGGGCTGACGGAGGAACGCATGCGAACTCAACTACAGGAATGGATTGATTTGTCCTTAAATGAAAAGGTGCCACCAACACTATTACTATTATCACGTACTATGTTGCTCTCTGACGATTCCATAACCACGGATAAACTTAAGGAAACATTAAGAAAATTACCGGATTCATTGGCCACCCAAACTAAAGCCGCGATTGGTGAGCGTGAAGGTAAAATCGATAATAAAACTCAAATCGAAATAATTAAGGAGGAGGAAAGGAAAATTAAAGAGGAGCGGGAAGAAGAGCGAGAAGAGGAACGTGCTAAGGCTAAAGTTAAAGTTGATGCAGAACCCGAGATAGGAGAAATGGCGGAAGTTCTGAAAGAAAGTGATGCTATTTGCTCCGAACGAAATATGATCCTTCAAGCGGCAGAAAATGAAAAAAGAATGGAAGAAGAAAAAAGCATTTCATCTAAAGATGTAGCTTTGCTCAATGAGGCCTTGAAAACTCTATCCACTGACAAGAAAATGTTGGTTGAGAAAGAAGCGATTAAAGAAATTAAAGAGGAACTAGAAGAATATAAAGAGGATGTAAAAGAATTGAAGGAGGTCGGGAAAGCTGTGCAAGAACCTGTGGCGGAAAGTCGCGCTGCCCAAATGCTTTTCAAAAAAGTCAATCGTATGATTGGACAATTGGACAAAGTGCTCGATGATTTTGAAAGTAAACATAAACAACAATTACAAGAGGAACGCAAAGCCGACATAGCTGCTAAGCACGAAGAGGAATTTCTTCACATAGACGAGCTCGTGCAAACGATAAAGAAAGTAAGTCCCTCGCAAGTTATGGACAAAACAAACACATAAATATGTATATATGAATATGTAATTTTCATGTAAATTTGAATTGCAGCTAAAGCAGACATCGGACGAGTCAAAGCTTACGCAAATTGTTAATGTTTTAAGTAAACTGGATACGGATAAGGACGGTGTTATAACAGTTGACGAAGTTCTTAAGGTATGTAAGTAATTTTTGAGAATAATTATTTTTTGATGGAGCTTAAGGCAAAAGAATTCTTTTCAATTTATTGCAGGTGGTTGAAGCCATTGGCCGCGAAAATGTTAAACTTAATGAAAAGCAATTAGAAGAATTAATTGCTTTGCTTGATAAAGAGCAACTTTTAGAAGCCGAAGACAAAATCGAGAAGGCTTTAGCGAAAAGTCAAAAAGACGCAGAAGAAGCGAAGAAGATTAATCTCGCTACAAAAAAAAGTGCAAACACAATTAAGTTTATTAAGACCGACTGCAAGACACCTATGCAACCGTGTGAGGATTTAGTGGATCCCGCCAAATTAGTGAAGGACACATGCGAAGATTTAAATATTACCGATAAAAAAAATAATTTGAAAACCGATGTAAGTTTTCTATGAACTGAAATCTGATTGTGACCGATGAGAGTATAACAAGTTATGTGATAACCAAATTCTTTATTTCATTTGTTGGAAAAATATTCATTTTATGTCTTGTTAAACGATATATGTCGACTTTGGTGTTTTCCATCATGATTAAAAGACACGTGCAAAGACTTTGCAAAACTTTTATACTCTTATTCTCCTATCCAAATAGCAAATGAAATCAAAGGTTTTCAGTTTAGTTTATTTTGGTTGAAATTTTTCTTTATAAGTTTGAAAATTAAAAATTTATATTCTTTTACTTTATTCTAGAAAATTGATGGCTGCAAAGAGTCTGTGTTACTTGAGGCGGCTGAAAAGCAAAAGGAGAAAATCTTACCCAAAAATGATATACATTCACCGATGCCACCACCATCTACTATACCTGCACCCCCGCCACCATCAAAAGCTACCCAAATAAATTCCAAAGATAAAATGATTTGACCGAGAACGGTAAAGGGCAAAAATATGAAAAACTTTTCGTATAAATTATCTCAAAATGATCTCGACGAACAGATCCAAGGCACAAGATTTGACAATAAAACTAATAATACCACTAAAACCTAAAGTAAAAAGAAAGTTCCCAACAGCGTTTGGGAGCGTAGGCAATTCTCGTTACCTCTTTACATTTTTAGGCTATGCTATTATTAATTTTATTGATTTCTTGATATTTATCATCAGCTCTCGTATGTCTTGTAGATTTCATTATATTATATTTTATATATATTTTACTTTTCATCTAAAAAAAGAAAAGAAAAGCCGAGATATTAAAAAGGTATAAGGATTTTGTAATTAAAAACAGATAAATAAATAACAGATAAATGGTTATCGGTAAGATTTACCTTTAATCACAAACTCCTTGCACCTGCTTATCAATAAAACTGTATATACGTATTTCATATTGTTATAAATAACGCTTTGTAAGTTGTGTTTGAAATTTCATATAAAGATGAAACTGGAGATATTTCGTGATTTTTTTTTTTAAGTAAATGAATTTGTTTTTTACTTTTACGATTTTATTTATTTACTCTCTTATTACTATATATAATTACCGTATCAGCCTAATCGACTCTCACACGATTAAACGATAACTCGTATATTTCAGGTTAATGAAGTGCTTAATTAGAAAATCGGAGAACGAAAGAGAATATATATGTTACACCATACCGTGCACAATACATTTTTTTTTTTTTCTTTTTTTTTTAAGGTAAAAATTGTGTGGTAACATTAATAAATATATTTTATATACCAAAAGAAATTCTTATTATTCTATAACATAATGGGGTCTTCGAAAGCATCTTCAGCAATTTCAAATGAAACCTTGAAACCAACCTTTCATCTGAGAACAATAAATTGCTGTAGTAACCCACTATATCCATAACTTTTTGGGCGCGACCATTAAAAAATTCGAAAAACTTTTGTTGATATCTTTCCAAGAAAGTCTGGAATATTTGTTACATTACGAGTTGAGTGAGCATACATCAGATATAATTCATTGCTGCAACTTTCCCACAAAAGCAAGAATTTTATTAACCAGTTAACTGTCATTGATGAGACTACTCGTACTGGAGATATGGTAAAATTACGTTCAAAACTTAGCGACCAGTGGCTATTAAATTAGCGAAATTTTAATGAAAAGTAAAATACATTCGATAATTTCAAGGTTTTTCCGGTATTTTGAGGTCAAGACGATATACATATAATTATTTCATATATAAATTATTATTGAAAATCTTGTATATAGTAAAAGTATTGGTATTTTCTCTGCAAATGTATTGTTTTGTAATCATTGCCGAAGATACCACTTGACGCGACAGCTAAGCAAAATAAACCTACATAACGCTCGTTGTACGAGCGTCTTACAAGGCCATTAAATTTCACCTTTTAGATATCGCCTGCTAGCGTTTCTCTTAGCAACGACAATGAGATCCAAAATGCTTAGCGATATTTAGCGTATAACGTAAACTGCGAACGAATTAATTCTTTCAATAATACGACGGAATTTTCAGTAACAGACGAAGTTTCATTATACATAAAATCGAGCTTCCAGAAAACTGAAAGTGTGACACATCCACATGTTCGCGCAATTCACTTCCGGTCAATTAAAGATACCCTATTTTGGTTTGGTCCACAGCCTCTTACAATAGTGTGAATGCCACTTCGACGCATCCCAATAAACTATGAACGGGGAGTGCGGAGTGCAAAAGTTGTTACGGCGGGACAGGAACGAATATTCGTACAGACGAATAGGATCGCTTTTTTTTTTGTATCGAAATTTATGGCATTTGTTGCAGCATTAACCAATTTTTTTAACGTTACTAAAACTGTTATTGGGAAGACAAACTACATACCGTACTATTTCATATTGTAATATCATGATCATTATGAACGCTTTTCCAGCTCTGTAGCTATAAATATCTAGCGTCATTACCATCTATAGTACAGTCTTTTTCTCAATGAAACTTAGTAGGCTTAGGCCAGTAACAAAAAATCAATTCGGCTGGGGCCGAGTTTCTCATACCCATCACCATTAATATCTTTGGTGCCCCATTCTTTATTTATTCTCATAAAAAGTGAATGCGATAAAATTTATCTTTCACGTTCCTCCCTAGAAGGTATTGTTAAGAAAAATTTATCTACCACATTGTGGCGTCTACCGCAATTAATTTAGAATTAACACACTTCGTTTTTTGCATTCGACTCTTCAACCCTTTTCATTTGACACCCATAGGGGCGGCAGTGTTAATGAGAAATTTATCCACCACTTCGTCACATCCACCACAATTGATTTAGAATTAATACACTTAGCTTGTCGCATTGTACTCTCCAAGTCCTTTTATTTGATACCCATATCTTTGGTATTATTAAGAAAAAATTAATCCAACAGGCCGTGATGTCCTCCATCTTGGCATAAACGCATTTTTGGGGGATGTGCAAAATAATTGACAGCGTTCTGTCTTATTCATCTTATGACTCATAAGGACAAAATCGCAAAAAGGAAAAAAAAAAGAAATTTAATCATTTGTAAAATTTACGTACGCTTGTGGGCGTTTTTCTCCATTTCTGCACATGAATAGTAAAGTTTTTCGTAAAGTAATTGTAGAAAATTTCAAAATTTCATAATTTGTGAGTAATGAGCAAAAACCTATAAATTTTTCTTTAGAAAAACGAAGTTCAGTTTACGCTTTGCAGCGGGCTTGCGATCTGATCAATTTGGCCCATCTTCAATACCAAGTTGCATGCAAAAACTTCCATTATTTCTATCAACTTTAAAATCGATATCGTCATTTTTGCGACCAAAAGAGTGTCAACAACACACACCACACAGACATACAGACATGATAGATTTGGCTTAATCAACTCAGAATTTCATGCTGATCAAGAATATATATATTTTACAGGGTCTCTGAAGCTTCCTTCCGGGTGTGGTAAACATTATGACAAAATGAGGATATCCATCATTCTTCAGTGGTGGGCATAAACATCTACATAATAATCTGTACGAAATGCCAAGTAACTCGCGGAACCTCGCTATGTCTCATAAAAATGTTGCGAAGAAAATGATGTTCGAAAACAATCGAGCATCTTATTACCGCGGACGCAATATGAAGCTTAGTTGAATGAGTGGTGGATGCTTGTAACTTTGTCCACATTCAATGACTGCTAAAGAAGCGTGCACAGCTTTAATGAATGATAGATATTACGCGAAAGAAGGGATTGTTGGAGCAGCTTGTGAATGCAAAATCAGACGGTGTTAGGCCAGTATTAGAATGTGTTGGTGGAATTGTGCCAAGCGCATTGAAAGTGAAGAAAGCATGTCTACACATGGACGACAAATTCATCTGTGGAGAATTCAATTCATTTGATAGCTATGGAGAATTCAAAGCGGAAACTTACACTTCGCATAAGCTAAAGCTTGTTATTTTAGGACAAGGACAAGCAAATCGACAATAAATACGAAAAAGAGACGGTCTTGCATAGCGGATATTGAGGCGAAAGAAAGTGCTACGCCCATGCTACAATTTTTCCAAAAAAGTACGACAAAGCAGGCAAAGACAAGCAATGGGGAACTCAAATATTTCGTTCGCAATTAAACGCGGAACTTCACTTTGCAATCCATTCACTTTGTGTTCCACGAAAATTCTGGCGTAACAGACAAAAACGAATGTCGCTATACACCTGTACTGCTGAGAGAATGAATCGAACCTTGATTGTGACAATAAGTTGCGTGTTCCTTCGTTGTGGTTTGGACATAACGCTATTGAGCAGAAGATGCTGTGTCTGAGTTATACGCACCGATCCAAATTCATTGTCGTAGCAATAAGAAAAGTTCTGAAAAACTTTGGTGTGGAAGGGAAAAACAAATGTTAAATTTTTGGTTTCTTTTTTTGAATGCAAAGCAATATCTACCAAGACATAAGTGGAATGCTAAGTGTGTAGAATGCAACATACTTGAGCATAGTTTAGAAAGCAAATCGACCGTTTAGTCCTAACACCAACGAAATAATTATTAGCAGAGACATCAGTCAAGTTGTTAAAGAAAACATTCATACCGCTTATCACACACAATTAGAATGTCATTAGTGTGCCAATCCGTGAGAAAATATTATTTCCATTGACATTGCCATCAATATATAACGGAGTGGACATGTATATGAACCCACTGTTGAAGGTATAGAATCATTGTAAAGATTTAGTCGCCGAGATAGAAAACCAAAGGGAGGTATGGGGAGATTATATTCGTCAATTATTTGCAGACGATATGCGATCTGTAGGCTTTCCAAATGATGATCAACAGTTTACGGGGACAACCCATTATGAAAGATGAAGTAAGAGATGCTATAAAAAATGCCAAAAACAACAAGGACATGGCTAACGATGAAATAACGAAATAAAAATAACCAACCCGGACAGGACGACAGAAGCATTTACAGTTTGCCAGTTTAACCCAAACGATCAAACTAAGCTGCTACGCATAAAGTCGAGAAAGTTTTACAAACAGATGCTTTCTCACGAAAGGGCTTCACATGTGCAACGGTGATGTACCAAAGTTCTTGCCGATCCAAAAAGTAGCAAGAGCTTCTGGTCTGATTGGTAATATATTAAATTGAGAGAGAGAGAGAGAGAGAGAGAGAGAGAACGAGAGAGAGAGAGAGAGAGACAGAGATATTACGTTCCAATTGTTTCAACTCCGGTTCTTCTAATAAAGGAAAAGTTTAGGCAGTCATAAAGAACGGGCTTTATTGTAAGAATGTGTCCGTAATTGCAGATTGGAAAAGAAGACTTCTTCAAGATTCATTGGCGATTTGTTGGACACAATGGTGGAACTAAGTGAGGGTGAAGACAGGAATAGGGCAAATGATAGCACTGTAGATATGCTTTCGTAATTTTCTCTTCAACTTTCCTTCCAATGTAACTTTAAAGATCCAATTTGTCCATAATATCGTCCATAATCAGCGGTGTAGATGGGACCGCTTGATTATTTCTCAACCGATATGACTACATATCCAAAGCGTTTTAATCTTATTACCACATGTTAACGCTGGTGCTCCAGTTGAAAGTCGAGGAATTCCGTATAGCTTTTAACACAGACAGACTATCAGCGATAATAATAGTTTTCAAAGCTTGAAGGATAGCTCTGGGTTCGCTGGTGAAAGTTGAAGCACTTTCTTGAAGTAGATGATTAAGCGGAACTTGTCCTGAAGCATCTTCCACGGCATAGGCAGATGTAAGACCGGGAAATTTAGAGCCATCTGCCAACCATCACTTTCGAGTTCTTTGATTTTGAGCTCCAGCACATTCCTGGAAAAGTAATTTGAGCAAGTTCACAGCTTGAAGGAGGGCCTTCGCTTTAGTTATGAAAACTGAAGCACTTGCGTTTACTTTTCATTTAAGAATTTTGAAGTTTTGTGTTTTTTTTTGCTTTTAACAAGCAAA
>KK502910.1:96475-116642 GCA_000688735.1 Glossina austeni | reverse complement strand
TTTTTTTTTTTTTTTTTTTTTTTTTTTTTTTTTCAGAAACAACGACAAGTTGCTAGCTTAGCGAAGGAAGGAACATCGCTTAATCAGTTAATAAACGAACACTGCCTGTAATGGTGGTTTTTAGCGGATATAAGACAGAGAAGAAAAGAAGTTCAACTTAATATTAACGGGAATAGTAGCAAAAACGTTTGATTTATAAAAAGACAAAAAAAAAAGTTATACACGTCTAGGCAGAGCGAATCGAATAAATGTGTTTGAACATGAAATTGCAATACAAAAAAAAAAAAAAAAATATAAAAATAAAAAACAATATTTTTGGTCGGTTATTAACACAGCAAGTTGTAACGACAATCAACGACGTTCATCGATCAGTCAGCCGGTCATTTAGGCAGTTAGACTGTGCGTGTTACATAGTTTTTACTTTAGGCTTCTGCAGTAGACACTAACGCGTCAAGCACACAAAATTTTACATACATACATATATATATTAAAAGTGAAACCTATTTTAGTGTGTGTGTAAGTGCCGTGTAAGTGATTGTGTGTACTAAAATTACATATATATATATATATATATATATATATTTTTTTTTTTTTCGTTAAACACTCTCGCAATAATCACAATAATAATTTTATATAGTAATAGAATTCATTAAATTCGTGAGAAAATAATCTTATTTTTTTTTATTGAAGTAAAGAAACACAAACAAAACGAATTAAAAAATATTTTATAAAAGAATATTAAAAAAAAATACATATATATAATCAAAAATAAACATAAAAATTATATAAATTAAACATACATTTGTGTCCAGCTTTAGATAGTTTTGCCATTGGATTTATCGCTATATTAGTTTATGGTACGTAAGCAATTTGTTATGATAAACATCGGTAAAGCACATAATAACTATATCCTCATAAATAATAATAATAACAATAATAATAATTTTGTTGTTAAACTGTTGAATAAAAGCAAAAAAAAAGAAGAAGAAGAAAACATTTAACTTTACATAACATAAGTAAAGTTAAGTGTTAATCATTAATAACATGCACATGCGTTCATTCAATTGCTTTTCCATGCATTTAATTGCTCAATTTAGTGAGCAATAAAATAAACATCGTTTGCTCAAAATTGACTGGAAATAAAATGAAATTCACACTAAATGGTAGCATAACACGCAACCCAATCGTTTAGTTAGTTATGGTGAAAATAAAAAGTTAACATTAAATAAAAACTTGCTTACTTGCGAGCTTGCGAATTCTCGCAAGAAACATAACCGAGGATAAGGAAATGTGACAAAATAAAGGAAAATTTCATGAAAGAAAACCGAGAATGTGAGGATTTAAGTGAAAAGTTTTAAGGTGAAAAGTTTCTTGCGAACATTGCAAGCGAAAGAATGCACTTTAGAATATGCTTTTAGGAAAAGCAATTAAATGCGATATCGATCGACTATCGGAAATCTGATTATAGCAGAAATCAAGTTAGAGAGTTAGTTGTGGAAAAGAAAAATTTTGCAATTTTCACAAATTGTGAAAAGATATTCATCTACAGAGCTGATGGATAGATAACTTGCCGGCTAGACGGACTGACGGATAAATAAATCGATTCGACACCTTATGCTAGTCATGAATATTGTTTCGTCCGGATCTTGGCAGCTTTTGTATATGAAAGCGTAGTGCTTGTCTCAGTTGGCTTTAAGGAGTAATAGAAGGGCTTCAATCCTATTTTGGTCGTAAAGGGACCACTTCTGCTTTTCCAAGGTCAACAGTTCATTTCAAATGAAATTTTAAATTAAATTAATTAGTAATTGCTTGCTCCTCTCCTTGTCTCGGCCTGATGGATGGTCAAACGAACGTTGATAAACCATCTGGAAACCTAATAGCGCTCGGGAATATGTAAACTTTTTGGGGTCTCTGATGCGTATTTGTAGAAAAAGTAGACCAATATTGACCAACTAAAACTGAATGCCAGAGTTACTGATACAAAAGACGTACAGTTTACAAAAGCTACAGTCCCGCGGCGCTGTATTTGTCCACGCACAGCGTTGCATAATTTTCAAAAATGAGTGAAACACTAATAAACGCGCAAGTTAAGATTTTGTTTAGAAAACAGGTCAAGGCAGATAACAATCCTTACCCTTATACTCGCAATAGAATGTTCAGCCTAGATTTTATTTAATTTTATATATTGTTTTGTCCGAAAATATGGTATACAATTGCAAATTTAATTAATTATACAATTTTTTTAATTATACATTTTTTAATTGTGAAGCGCCCGTTAAACCCAATAAAAAAAGAATTGTGAAAAACTTACGATATCTTCTTCGTTTAAATTTAATATGCTTTGAGAGCAATCAAAATTAAATTTTTCAAAGCCGCAGCCCCTTGGGCTCACACATTGAGTCTATTTGAATTAACAAAAAGTATATTCTTTGATTATCGAAGAGTTCACTGATTTTTTCAGTTTGTGGCATAATCAATTTTCGCGATCTCCCCTCCTCCTCTTCCTCTGTTCAATGTGGGGCTATTTGACAAGAGATTAGCTACTAATACTATTTTGAATTAGGTTGAGATTCATTTTCCATTTTCTGCAGGAATGCGGTCTTTGTTATAATCAATCGTCTTGTGCGTCAGCTATTTCCCAAGAAAGCTTAACACATTTCTTTGCAGCCTGGTGAGGTCTGAGCTGAACCTAAGGTAACATAGGTTTAAGCTGTCTGGAATAAGTATTTAAAAGCCTGTTTGTGATCATAAAAATCTTATTAGAATTTTTCTAAATTTGACAAAATTGTTATGAAAGGTTTCTTAAGGCGAAGCAGAAAACTCAATACAAACTCTTATTTGCAATGAGTAAAAAGATTGACATGCTGGTCCAATTTAGATTCTCCATCTCTCTACCAGTACGCTTAGAGTCCTTAAGATTCAAAAAAATTGAAACAGAAGTTTGATAAACGCAATCCCCGACTTGCGTGGCTTCGCTGTACAAAAGTTTTAGTTTATTTGGATTTCTTATAAGCAATTTTGTTTTTATTATTTTTTTTATATATATATATATATATATATATATATATTATTATTATTATTATTATTATTATTATATAAATTTAGCCAGAGAATAAATTCTTAAACAAAAGTCTTAAAGCATTAGCATATAAGGCTTTCGGCTTTATTTTTATTATTATTATTCAACTCTACTGTACTTGAGATTTGAATCCTCGACCATTGAATTGCTAGTCGAGACTCTTGCCTACTCGGCCACTCAGGCGGATATATATATATTTATAATCTTATTGAATTTCCTTTCATTTCAAATGTTTCAAACAAATGTAAATTTTCTTGTTTTACGAAAACGAAATAACTTTCATTTTTCTTCTGCATTTAGCGGCCAAAGACAAAACATTGTTTTGCTTAAGTGGTTGAGAACACAAAGGCTTTTTTTCTTCCGATTCTTTTTTTAAATATTTTTTTAAATAAATTTTTTAAATATTGAAGATTAAAATTCAAAATTGTCAACGAATTCTTTATTTGTCTTAAAAAGGCAAAGCCACTGCTTAAGGGTTTGCAACCCCCCTGTAGCAGGACAGAGTAACAGAGTAATAATATTTGACAAGGCTTTTATTCGTAGGTTTAAGTGTGATATTAAAAAAAAAATGAATTCTGAAAAACGTGAAAAATGGCGATACCGGAGTCACTTTCACGAGACACTGTCCATTTAAATTGCTTTGTGTTACGCAGAGTCCGAATATGGACTTGAAAAAAAGCATTTAAGCTTCTTTTCTGCATCCAGAGAGATACGTAGGATTTTTAAAGATATCGACTTTTATGTAATTAGCCAGCGTTTTGATGAAAAAGCTTAATTTTCGAGAGAGAAAAGTGAGACATACACCATCATTACCTACTTTCCCTATAGCTATTCACATTCAAAGTAAGACGTCATACGACAAGTCATTCGATCCAAATCATTCTCAATGGCGTTCGCCTTTAGGCCAAAATACGTCAATGCACGCAATTTCATCAATGCACCTCAAACATTGCGGCCTGTATATTTAACAAAAGATATCAGGACAGAAGGACAGAGAGAATCAATGTCTGAATCGATCGATGTAATAAAAGATGAGTTTATCTCAAGTCTTTCTGGGTGTGGCCTACATCGACATGAACTGAATATACACCTGTCTCACAAGTGATGTTAGGGATAAAAATATTTGAATAATCATAGAAAACATAACCTAAATATTTCTCGGGAGAACGTTGTTTAAAGGCACAGTAAAAAATTCGAATGAAAAAATTGAAAATTGTTGCAGTTATGCTGCGTGTCGTCTTGAGAAATAGTACCTCGAGGTTTCAAGTGCCCGTGTACTGCCATAGAATTATGTTTGAAAAATGAAATTTTTTGCCCATTTGAAAGTTTACCACGCCCACAATTGTCCTTTTATGTCATCGTTGACTATTTAAGGAATTATTTAAGCCAATAAAAGTAAAAGATGTGCTTTCTGAAAAATTTGCAGGAATGTTACGCATTTAAGGTATTTTTTCCTTTTATTATACCCTACACCGCTTATGGTGCAGGGTATATTAAGTAGTGCAGGCGTATGTAACAGGCAGAAGGGCTTCAGATAGATCCATCTTTTATTACAGCGATCGATTCAGAATCATAATCTGAATTGACCTAAGCTTGTCTGTCCGTCTAAAGTCTGCCCAGGTAAATTTGTGCTCAAGCTACAGGTCGCAGTTTTTGAGATGTTTTAATGAAATTTGGTATGGTGACGTGATTTGACCCAAGGACGAACGCTGTTGAAAATGGCTCGGATCGGTACACTATTTCGACTACTTCCCTTATAATGCCCTATTCTGAAAAATCGTTACATGGAAAAAAATTGCAAATTTCAAACGCTATTGAAAATGGCTCGGATCGGTACACTATTTCGACTACTTCCCTTATAACGCCCTATTCTGAAAAATCGTTACATGGAAAAAAAGTGCAAATTTCAAAATTTCTCAACATAAGTAGCTAAGTAGTACTATTTCGGCATTCTAAATTGATATAAAAACTTTGCGCCAGCTGGTCCAATTTTTGAACCCCCTCCTATATAACGAAAACTCAAGTTCATGCGACAAAAAGGCATAATTTTTAATGCTTCACGACGAAAATTATATCGTAATAGTAATTCAACATAAATAAAATAACTGTACCAACTTTGAACCATTTCGATCCATTTTTGGAATCCTAACCTAGTAAGCATTTTTACGGAAATTGATCCTTCGTAGAGCAGAAAATCTAAGTTTTAATATGTGGTGATGAAAATTGACCCATAATGGTAATTTCATACAAAAATAAGAAGAAGAGAGTAAGAGTGTTAGACAATGTGCTGGTGTAGAGGATTTAATGGTCGACCTTGCCCAACTATAATGTTTCTACTTGTTTTTTAAAACGATCAATCTCTCCGAGGATTTAAAACTATAATCGCTTTTCCTTCGGAACTATGTTTCCAAGTCTGGTCATACCATTAACTAACTTCAACTCCCAACCATTTCAAAATAATTAAATCTAATTTTTTATTCGAGTTATGACAGATTTTTTAGAAATATAAAAAATTTTTTATTGGAATCGCGACTATTTTTTTTTTTTCTGATGAAAATTTTGTAAAAATTCTACGGTTTTCACTAAAGGTTGAATGCTTGAGGATACAAGCAAAATTTAAAATCAGTCCCTTTAGAATTAAGGTAAGTTGAAGCTCCATTAGAAAAGAAAAAATCCTTTTATTATACGAGCCACTGTGCCGTCATAATGAAGTATTTGTGTATAAAAAAAAATGCATTTTCATACTATGATTAGTTTTTCTTAAGTGAATTTGGGAAAATGAATTATAAGTTCGTGCATTACTCCTTAAAAAATAGCGGGGGAAAAAAAAAAACAAAAAAACTCTTAACATTCTTCGGAAATAAGATTTAAACATTATTCACTAAGAGGGCAAGAAAAAAGAAAAACAATTGCGATGATAACCGCAATGTACGTACGCTTGTTAGTAACGGTATTAATAACTTCAAGTGTGATTATATATAAACATGGCTTTGCCATGTTGTCTTGTGGTTGTCTAACTAAGACTAACAAAGAGCCAGCAATAAATGACTATAATGGAGAGTGTTAGCGAGTTAGTTAATTTCATTTAAAGAATGTCATCTTCGCTTTAAGTGAAAGATGAAAAATGTCTAGTTAAATACTTTAAACGACATTATACATATCTATATATATATATATCTATATATATATATCTATACATGCATGCACACTTAAATAAACAATAAGTAAGCGAGCAAGTAAACAACAATAATAATCTATCCATGGATATGTTATTATACATAAACACATAAAAACTTTTCGATAATAAAAGTGAAACACATTTATGTAAAAATAAAATAGAAATAAATATAAAGTAAATAAGTAAAAAAAAATTGGATTCGAATGTGGCCGAATCTTTTATACCCGCGACAATCTGTTTTAATAAAATATCGAAAAAAGAAAAAAAAAATTCCATAGTCTAAAAACCTTGGACAGTTGTGGATGACTTGTTCTCATTTTTACACCGTTCCTGTAAGATCATCCAAAAGAATGTATCTGGAAATTTTCATCGTTGTATCCGCTACAGGTTATGAGCAGTAGTGGGCAAAAGCCTACATTTCTTACTTTCGAAAGCAGAGGGGCCCGGTAGACGGATAACGGATACACAGACAGACAGATAGACGGAAAAGTCGTCATCGATTCAGAGTTTACGGTTGATCAAAATTGTACGTACTTTTTGAGGTGAAGGTGTAAAGCTTCCTTCTAATTGTTGCAAACTTCCTAACAAACGAAATACACGTCCCCGTCTTTCGGCGAAGGCTATAAAAATGCAGTAAAATTTAGTTAAATGAAATCCAATAGCAATTTATGCTTGGCTGTGACTGAATATTATGTACCCATCAAGCTAAGGTTAAGCCTTTAGGGCAGAGATTGACGTTTATTTACTACAGATGTCTGCCTCTATCTTTCTCTGTCTCTCTATCTGCGGGTCATCCCCTTTGCCTTAAAAAAGATTAAAGGAAAAGTACAAAATTAAATTTCCACACTTTTCATGCAGAAGGGGCGTGGCTGATTTTTTCCATTTTTGTAGATTACACGGGGAAATATTTATCGTTTATTTATATAGTAATTTATGAGTAAGGAAGAGAGGAGTAAGGAGTTTAGATTTACAGGTTATACAAGTGTCTTTAGACCGGTCTGGTCCATTTTCAATATCGAGGTATCTGCAAGAACGGTCAATGCTTCCATCACATTCGAAGGCAATTTCTCAATTTTTGCTATCGGGAGAGCGATTATCGCAGACAGACATACAGACATACATTCATGACTGATTAAAAGTTTATGTTCTTTGTAAGCACTGTCAAGCTTCCTGCTGGATGTTAAGAACGTTTTAACAAAATAAGTGAAATTTCGATAGAAGACGGAATGATCGTAAAGGATTCCTTTGATTTTTAGGCACGGAGTATACGAGCATCCATAGAATGCACGTGAAAATTCTTTATCATTGTAGTTTATATAAGTAATTGCGAAGAAGCACCGAAGCAAGAGGTGTTCTTAGTTTACGCTCTACTTCTTTTTTTTTTTTCTTCGATTTGACTCATTTTCATAACTTACCTGCAAAGCCTGTCAACGCTTTCGCCCAATTTATGGGTGATATGTTATCTTAAGTTTTGCGACCTAGAGAATGCTTACCAACCTAGACAATCTCCGGTGATTTGTATAAAAAGAAATTAAATTAAATTAAATGGGGAAAGACTTAATAGCCCTAAGATATCGTAATCGTATGTCTGTCTATCCACTGGCCACTTATTAAATAAATTCATTTTCTTAGTGCAAACAATGCAATCCAAGTACACACAATTCATAAATAAAAGATCGGTTTTGTACGCCCACCACATATCAATGTAAACTTTTTATGCCGACATTGTCAGCACTCATGCAAAACTTACGATGAAAAATTGAAATTGATTGCAAATATTTTTCTTTGCAAATGCAAAATAAATCCATTCACGCAACACAACCGCAAATACGTCGTTAAAGTCATGGATGGAAATCATGATGAAATTTTGCGCAGATTGCTTTCAACATGAAATATGGTGTCAAAAACAGCCATCATAACAACCAGCAACAACAGCAGGCAATAACCCAAAAAACTTTTCGACTTACGAAGGCTCATATATTAGCCACACTTCGAGGTAAAAGACAAATAAGTCTCAGTTGAGTTATACTTTTTTGCTGAAAAGATAAATGCCTTTAAACGAATTTCGCAAATTGTCGGGACATAATTGTGCGCGGTATGCTAACAATAGTTATATTGTTTTGGGGAGAAGAAGGAAAAAGTCCACGAAAACTGGGGGTGAGAGAGGCTCTTAATTAGCCCAACATTTTAATGCAGATCGTATATAGCTTTTCAATTTAGACAGCTACCAATAAGAGACGAAAATGGAAGGAGCTGCATGGAAAGAGTGCGAGTATAACGTTTGTGCCGCTAGAAGAACCCTCAGAGAAGTACCGAAGCAGATGTGCTCTCTGTGAGCACTTACTTTGACGGACGCGTCACTCTTCGTTTCGTTAATTACTGCGAGGACGTGTCGTCCCTTTCCTTAGGCTGGGGCAGCTCAGCGGCCCAGGGAGAGGAAAACGCGCAAGACATTTTTATTTTGCAGGGCTCTTTATTCTTTTTACGATTCACAGTTCTTCACAATCTCATCCCGATATCTTAACGTTAAATAAAGAAGACGCTTTGCTCAATGCCTACACCCCGGAGGCTCGCTGGCGTCCCGAGCGAGACTCGTACGACCTCTCTGGACCGAGAGTCCAACTGCAACTCTCCTCGACGACAACTCACACTAGCCCTTATTCTCTACCCTTACCCTATACTTAGTTTACTTTATTCTACTGCTATCTTAATCTTTTCCATTCTATTGCTAGCTTAATCTATTCTATTCTACCTTAACTTAGCATTCCCTTCCCCTCACCAGAGACGAAGAACCCGTGAGCCCAAAACGAGGGACGACTTTAGGTCCTTACATTACTTAAAAATTAATTCACTTGGAATCCGAAAACTTGTAGTTTGAATTCTTTCTGCAACCAACATTATTAGAACTTATTGAGTCGGGACTTAGGAAATCAACAGAGATAACCCTTTTCGAAATCACAAATTTTGAGAGATTTTTTTAATAAAATTTAATTGTCATTTGAAGTATTGGCCATCGTTACTCCGCTAATTTTCCTTATATTTCCGGCAGCACGTAAACATCGCGTTGGAAAAACAACTCGCCATTTGAGGCAGGAGGGTGGATAGAAAGATTGCTAGGCAAATTTTCTCAGTATATTTTCGATTACTATTGCAGTGGAAACCATCTTTTGCGCTTTTTCTTTTCCTTGGACGGTGAGTTCCAGCACGTCGATGGCTATTGATGACCCTTTCTGTTAAGTTTGAGAAATTTGGAATACATTTCCCTCTGGTGATCGCGCGCAAAGCAAAATTTATGGTTTAATTTTAGTATATATTCCGATTTTGACATCAATATTGATCGTTGAAGTTTCAATTATGATTTTTTGTAATTCAATTGTCTAACCTTTGCCGTTTTTCATTACTAATCGCAGCACGATGGTAAAACTCGTTTTCATACCCACTCTAGAAGGGTGGAATGCGATGGGGATCTTATCAAAAGATGGGCAAAGCCCGGAGAGAAGCTTCAGAGATCTGAAACCTATATATATTTGTAAAGGGTGTAAAGGGTGATATAAAAAGTCCCCGCGGTTTTTTGATCTTCTTTTGTGCTTCAATTTTTGCCTGCACTTTTCAAATGGTTCCAAGCTATCATGTGGTTGATGTTTGGTGGCTTCGCTATTTCCTGACAGCTTGCGCGCCAGTCTTACTTCATCAGATGCAAAATTTCAACGACTTTTTCTGAAGGGGCATTCATTTCCATATGAAATTTTCAAATAAAAACTTGTACTACCCGCGGCTCCGCTTGCTCTGTGCTCTACACAAGCCTGCTATAAAGCATGAGAGAAAAGATTTACTTGTTACCTTAAAACTCTTATAGCGCAAGTGGTCTCTTAAATTGCTTCATAAGTGTACCCTACAACGGTTGTGATAGAAGCTTATATTAAGTTTGAGCGAATGTATGCTACACTCAGAAGAACTACACACTAGATCTAAGCTTGTCTATCCATCTGCCCGTCTATTTCTTATGTTCAGCCTGGAGATCATAATTTTGAGATATTTTAATGAAATTCCACATACTGACGCATTTAGATGTAAGGCCGTAAGCCTTGAATTTAGTTCGCATCGGACCATTTTTTCGGCTCCTTACTGGGTAACGCCTTATTCTGAAAAGTCATTATATGAATAACTTTAGGTGATGTAGGGCATTTCACTGTGGACCATGGCCCACTAAAGTGTTTTCGTTTGTCAAGTATAAAGCATATCGATACATGGTTTGATTTTACCAAAATTTCAAGCTGTGTAGCTCTTCAGAATTTTGAGTTAAAAGTTCAACCAATGTTATCGAAAAAACGCACACGCCTACATCCTTCCTACATTTTTAATGTCTTCGAAGCTAAAATTTCTTCTTAAAAAAAAAGGCGGAAGTGAAATTCAATTGCTTAGCTTTAGGTGGAACTCCCGGTTTTAGTCGGCTTAACATTACCAATATCGGCGAATATAACCGTTGAAGAAAGGCTCATCGACTCGGGACTATAGACTCAGAGATCATTCACAATTTCGATATGACGAAAACAAATTGGATTTTAATTTTTTTCCCTACAGATTTCTACGTAAAATTAAGAAAATCTGCATTTGCATAATATTAGGCATCAATTGCTAGGAAAAGGAAATTTCCAAAAAAATTTTCCTTATGCTATGCTATAATATAAAAGAAAATTTTATTGCAAAATAAAAAAAAAAACAAAAAAAAAAAAACAAATGTTACCGCATAACCTCTATAACTTTCTCACTTGTTTTATTACAATAATTAATGCCAGTTTTTTTTTCTTGTAACCACAACAACAAATTTACCTTTAATAACCCAATATTAAATATTTTTAATGGGTGGTCTTTAACGCATTCACTCTCAGTTTACATACCACACCGCCACTGTCGTTGCAGACAAAAAAGCAAAAAGCAAAAAGCAAAAAAAATAAAACAAAAACAAAAAAAGAAATACAATTAACCATAAAAATATCGAAGATATCACATACATGGGTAGCAAAAAAAAAAAAAAAAAAAAAAAAAATTTTACAGAAATCATTGAGCTTACGAGATCAGTGAGGCGTTTATTTACAATTTAAATTGTGCGGTCAAGAAAAGAAAATCCCATGAAACTTTAACTTACAATGGATAAACAAATGTATATATATATCTATATATATATACATATCCATACATATCCATATATATATTTATATATATATATGTATGTATACATAAAGATATACGCATTTATAATGCTGATCGTACGTAGCACGTATAGCGCATATAATGCATGAAAAGCTCCAAAGCGGCCAGAAGACACAGTATGCTCGCACAATTGAGACACAATATCATTAAATACATCTTCTTTTACACGAAATGATTTGCGCAGAGTTAACAGGCATTGTTCGCATGTGCGTTCGCATAAGCAAGCGATGGTGGTATGAGCATGTAAACGTATGTTGGATAACTGGCCAGTTTGTTGTTGTTGGTCTGTTGGGTGCGTTATTATGGGTGGGCTCTTTTGTTATTTTAATTTCGGCAATTTTTGACAATTGTTGCTCAAGTATATGAGTTTTGTTGCTTTTTTCTTTGCATTTTTATTTTTTTATTTTTTTTTCTTTGTTCTGCTTACCTTTATACATGATTTTATATTTCTTTGTACTACTGCTCACACACACACACACATATATATATATATATATATCCTAAGGGATTTCTTCTTCTTAAGCCAAAAGAATCGAATGAAATGAATTCAATGCATGTTGTGCACGATGTGCATATGAGTGTGCGTGTTTGTGATTTCCTTTATAACATTTCGGACTTCTTCTTTATTTCCATTTCATTTACATGAAAGTGAAATTTGTTTTTTTTTTCTTATGCCGGCTTTTTTTCTTTGAGGTTAAAATTTTTGCCAATTTTTTTTTGTTATTTCTCTTAATTTATTGACGATAAGTGTATATATATATGTACGCAACATACTTGCACTGGGAAAGAGGAAGAAGACACACATATATATACATATAAAATAAACATAACTCGATTATTTTTTTTTTTTTTTTATTTCTTATGATTTGAAAATTTGTTGCAATGTATGTGTATATACGATACTTATAGATATATATATATATATATGATACGATTGCAGATATCATGCGAACGTGTTGCGAATGTGTTGCTTTCTTTTTCTGTATTTGCTTGATTTATGACTTCGGCTGCCAACTGACAGCCGAAGTAATAAATTTTGTAATATGCGAAATTAAAAGCCTCTCAACTGGCAAATCGCTAATTTTAAATGGATAATTAACATTTATTTATGATTTAATTTCAAGCATTATTTGTCAATTTAACGGCACTTATGTCTTCATTATAAATAATTGTTGGATAATCGACAATCAAACAATCAAACGAGGAGGCGGCGGCGAATACGGAAGATAGAAGAAAAGAAGATACAAAAAAAAAAAAAAGATGAGAAAATGAAAGAGACAAAAAACGAAAACGAAAACGAAGAAAAAAGTAAACTTTAATGTGTCCCGAAGCAAATCGTGACCCAATCAATCTGTCTTAGTGGGATCTTTAGAGGATTGTCGCGCAGACGCAAAACTTCAGAAACGAATGTCGCCCTCAATTGTTTATCAAGACGGGGTTGAAAAAATATGTAAAACCTGGACTATCATGAGTCACGCCTTTAATAGGCAAAAGATGATAAATCTCTAAAAAATCGATATGTTTTTCTTTACATTTTTTTTATTACTTTTCTTCAACCCGCATGAAAAGTCAAGTAAGTAAGTATTGCGGCCCGTAAGTTGATGTTCGGGGATTCAAATTTCAAGCACGGTTTAGTTTGACTTGGGCATAGCTATAGGGCGTGGTCAATCAGTGAAGGCATAACACTTAACCATTCGCCATAAATTCACTAAACTGCGGTCACTTTCTCTCTCCTCACTTCTCACTGACCGTCGCTGTGTTACACGAATAGAAAACATCCTCACGATTACTTGAATAAAAAAAAAAAATAATAATCATGTGAAGACACCACCATCACAAGGGATCTGGAATTTCCGGTGGAGGTCGGGACAGTGTCCACACTATATGGTGGATTCGTCAAAGCTTTCTGAGTTTCTGCCGAACTATCAAGTGTGTACTTAATCCATCATAACGGAGGATAGCGTAGTTCTTATTTTTTATTTCTCCCCGCTGCAGCTAAATTGCGCCCTTTAGTCGCGTTGGAGGTTGATAGTAGAAAGTGATCTCAGTGATCTAGTCAGGTGCAGTTTATGATCCTCGTTTCCTTATGAACCTTGTCAAGCTAAAAGCATTACTTTATGTACCGTCAAGTCGTTGCTTCATCTTTAGGCATCTCGGACCACCACTTTTTTTAGATGGTTTTCGTCATAAGTGACTGACTTGTCACCTAACTCATAACTGGTTCGTTTCGCAGCAATCCGAGCTTTATCGCAATTTCTTCAGCTTAATTTTTCTTGGACCAGGAACTCACTTTCATGGTCCATTATCAGCCACTTCAAAGGCAGTTCTAATTCGTTTCGCTTCGGCACGGATATGCGACTGCAGATTCGGTCCCCTTTTTGAAATAGCAAAAAACTCCTGTTTGTACCCAAGCAAAAGCAGATGATTCGAAATTGTTTTTTGGCCAGTGTTTAAGTCCGTAGCGATGCCATCAGATGAAATGTACCGATTTTCCTCAGGTTTCTTTTTATTTATTGTATAGAGAAACAAAACGTTGATCACATATTTGTCACTAGACTTCTTACCAGCGAAAAATTACAAAATTAATTGAACGGTTGCTTTCAATTGCCTTTGTGCCGTTGCTCGGAAGGTCTCTGTTAATTTCTCACGATACCTGTCTACGGTCGTATTTACAGTAGAGCCTTAGGATGGCATATAAGCGAATACTTCAGAAGGTCGCGAGACTAATATTTTTCATAAAATTTTGTTTTGATAGCTTTGGAATCCTAGTTTATATTATGACTCCAGTGTCATTCTAAAAAATGGCGGACACATGTACTGGACATGTGAAAACAACACTGCTTTTTTTCTAACAAAGAGTGCGAGCAGTACATCAGCACGATATGGTACTGAAAGCCCTATTTTTAAGCGATACAAGACTGGATAAGTTATTACACAAAAGCGTACCCAGGCTAATTTATTGGGTGTTGGAGTAAGTGTTTCTCTGTACTGTAAGAAAAACACCTGCAACACTTTACTTTTCCCGCTGAATTCGAAGGCTACCTCTGCTGCGTCTTTACAAGTGATAAACACTGAGTGCCTTACTAATGCGCACTGATGCAGAATAAGCAAAACATTTACATTAACGAGAAAGCAGAACATCTAAGATGATCTCATTTGCGGGGAAGAGGGACGAGTATCAGCCAGACTTGATGGTTTATGCTTTGTTTCAATAGAATGAAACCATAACTCAGGAAGCCTTCCAAGAAAACTTACGCAATTGCGATACGTCAAAAGNTAGTAATTTTTAGTTCTTTAATAATCTACGCTCTTCGTATGATTATGTTGTTACGAAATGACGTCACAGTTGATGATTTGAGTTTTCATGAAAATGAGTCGATTTTCTAAGAAACCAAATTCCAAAGAGACAGAAAATTCATAATATTTTATTTACCTGCCTCTTGCAGTTGACAATTGTCGAAAAGATTAACAGTGATTAGTAGAAATTAGGGCGGAAAAATGACTAACACAAAAATGTCGCAAATGTGCTTGTAAAAGATTGTATAAGCGGAGACAAACTGAGTCGAGTCAAGAGACTTGAATTACAATTTTCGAAGAGACAAGACGAAAACGAGAATTATTTATTTATTTATTGACGCTTACGTAATCTTGAAGCCATTAAGGCCTATAATAATAGATTACAATAACCTAAAAATACCGATTGGGCGAAATGAACTTAATTTCAAAAGGAGTTGAATGCAAAGGTAATACAATAAAAGAATGTTTCCGTTACAATATTTATATCATTTGTCGCTTTTCCACTTAATGCAAAATCGAATGGTTTTGTTTTTCAAATTTATATTGAAAACGGCTCGAAAAATTCGTCCTACCTGTTACACTAAAAAAATTGCCACTTATTGCGTTTTTAAGTTTACTTATACGCAAATCTATAAGTTGCTGGTAGCGTTTGCCTAGTAAAAGCGTTCCTAATAGCAATTGGTTACGGTGCACAATTTAGGCTAATTCAATTAGCAAATACTGTAAGCGGGCATGGTCCACCACTCGACCCCATCGCTTAATATCACTTTTCATTTATTTTCAGAATAAAATATATCGTGTAAAGGGTTGTCTTCCATGCGAACCTGTATATATAATAGATGAGGCCCAAAAAGCTGAAGTAATGTCGTCGGAATTTAACAAAATTGATTATCTTGTTAAAGGTTATGTTACTTTTCGCAAGGTTCGCTTTGTCGCCAAAGATACGCTTATCCTTTGTGAGAAGCCCTACGCGGTGCGGAGTCAAAAAAATAGATTTATGTGATCCAAATTTGCTCGAATTAATTTTTGTATCAATTGACTTTATCGATCAGTTTTTATCATGAAACTTTAAATATTAAACCTTTCTGCTTCAGTAATCGATCTACACGGTCGCAATTCGCTGCAATTAATTTTTACGATAAATGACTTTCGTGGATCACTTTCCACTATGGACTATTAAAAATTAGAGAGTTTCACCATATGAAGGCTTACTTTTCGTAAGGGCGTTTATATAGGGAGACGTTCAAAATATTGACCAACCTGATCCAAAATTTCACACTAATTTAGTAAGCGAAAATCTTATTATCCAGCGACTTTTGCGAGTAATTTTGAAAATTTTAATTCTTTTTCAAAATAAAACATTAGGAGAGTAGTGAGAGCAAAAATAGTCCGACCCAACACTTTTTCGAATGAACTCATCTTTAGGGCAAAAAACATCAGCGCACCCAATTTCATCAAAATATCTCAAAAATTACGGCCTTTAGGTGGAATACAAGGAAACAAGAGAGACGGACAAGCTTAGATCGATTCCGAAAGCGGTCTTAATCGATTGGTATAATAAAAGTTCAGTCTAGCTCGAGTCCTTCTGGGCCTTGCATACATCCACACTAACTTGTACCACAAGTGCTGTAGGGTATAAAAAGAATACTGGTAAGGATTTATTATCGCTCAATATATTGTGAGGACCCAAAGTCGTTCCCCGTTTTGGCCTCACGGATTCTCCGTCTCTGATGAGGGGAAGGGAGTGCTAGGGTTAAGAATAGATTGAGCTAGGAATAGAATAGAATAGATTAAGATAGAAAATAACATAGAACAGAATAGATTAAGCGTAGGCTAAGTATAGGTTAAGAATAGAAAATAAGAATAAATTTAAAGTAGTCGTCGTTTGAGTGTCGTCGAAGTTAGACTCTCGAGTAGAGAGATCGGTGAAGAGCAATAAAAAAAGTCCCTGTAAAAAAAATATAAATTTCTTGTGTTTTCCTTCCCNTTTATTTAAAGTTTAACCAACAAATTTGTAGACAAAAATACCACTTCTTCACTTTCCTTGACTTCCTCAGATCAGAAATATTTCATATATGTTGCATAATATGAATATAATATGAATGATGCAATATTTTATGTAAATGTCATATGAAATTTTATAAAGAAATTTTATAAAGAAATTTTATAAAGAAATTTTATAAAGAAATTTTATAAATAAATTTCATATGTAGCGCCGCTAAAACAACTGCATCTTGTCAACTAATGTTTAAAATAAAATGATGATGAATAAAGTGATGTTTAGAATAGAATGAAATTTTGAAACACATTTTGTTTGAATGTTGGTTGATACCAAATAAGAATTATATGAATTCGTCATTAAGTTATTCTACATCTGCATGTCATGGCATAAATTGACTGGCCGATGTGTTGTAACAGCATGTCACTCTTTGTGTTCGATCTCAGCGAGTTGTGAGCATACGAAGATGATGTGAGAGAGTGCTCTCTGTAGTTTAGCATCCACATCCGTAATTATTATGCCAAGTTTTCTGCAGAGCCGTTTCTATTTTCCATCGTCATTTGCAGTATCAGGATGTGACGGGACTTCCATTCCTTCGGCTAAGCAAAGTTATGGAAACTGTTTGCTTACATGTGCTGTCCTTGGATTACTTTAGCCAATCAAATGTTGAACTGAGATAAGTGCCATTTTTGCAAGTGATATAAAATTTATCGTTTATTGATTCCCTTCGTCCACTACATGATGGGTTTACTGCGCTGCGCAACTTATAACTCCAAACACACTACAATAGAAGATCTTTTCTCATGAAATTTCTAAAGCCTGAATTTCCGGAATTTTTCAAATGGAATGCAAATAAAAATTGTTATATGCTCCTTAGTCTGTAGCGATGGAAATAAGGAACAAACACAAAAACCAAAAACTAGTTTCATTCATTAATCCGTAAGAAAACTCAATTAACTGAATCGAATCGAGAGTGCAAAGTGGAAGTCGTCGTAGACGCGTTCAAGAAGCCCACCCAGCTGATACATGATGATGGTAATAAACTGTTTAACAGAGTCACATTAAAAATGCTGTACATCATCGTATGCCGCTTGAATGCTTTCTTTCTTTATTTAGAGATTTTCTAAAATATCTGCAAGAAAAAAAGTTAAGATTTTGTGGCGGCTACTCGCGATTGATTTGGAAATCATTTGCAAGATTGCCAAGACGCAATTTAAATTGCATAAAGATTACACTGTCTCGTACGCTCTGATATGTACACACACACACACACACACATACATACATATGCATACTCGTATCCATTACTGCATATAACCCGACACTTGACAATTTGAATTAACAAACGGGCAAAAAAAAAACAACGACAACGGCAACGGCAACAGCAACAGCAAAGCAACAGCAACAGCAACAGCAACAACAACAATATGATGAAGACAAATAAAGCAGCAGTTGTTGCTTGTATTTTATGAGCTTGAATGCGAATTCGCAACCAGACAAAGCAGGCAAACGTTTCGTTTTTCGTCAGTCACAGTTTCAGTCTCAAGCGCAGTCAGAGTCTCAGCGTCGGCCAGTCAGTCAGTCAAGACAAGCAGTTCAGTTGAAAAGTGATGACCATAAAAATTGCGATTATACCGTCTGCATGAGCCAGTAAAGACTGACCGACCCCGTCAACCAATAATCATATTTGCTGAAATGATGGCAATAATCACGACTTTACACATACATACATACATACATACCTATATCAATTTAGGTAGGTAACTATGGTTGTGAATGAATGAATGAATGAATNAGTGATCTCTCTTTTCAATATAAGCCCATGGTGAGGATTAAAACAATTCTTAATTTTAATTTAATTTTTCATATTTGAATGAATTAGAAAATTAAATGGAAAAAGATTTTGAAATATGAAATGTCCGTCCCTACGATGAAAACTGAAAAACAATAAAATCATTATTCGAACTAATGCTTAGGATTAAGAAGACAATAAAATGAAAAATCATTAACATAACATTTTATCCGTTTTTTTTTTTTTATTGTTTTTTGTCAATTTACAGATCCCCTGACAGCAATGATTCTCGATCGCAACAAATTGAATTTTATTACGATACAATGGTTGCGACTTTTTTTTGTGGCATTTCTCTTGGTCAACAATGCAACGACATGGGCTCACCATGCGATGGCCACACAAAAACAAACTCAACAACAACCGTCGCAACAACAACTACACCAACAGCAACAGCAACAGCAACAACAACAACAACAACAACATCAGCAAGAGGAAAACAATATATCAATGCAAGATGTAACAGGTAAGAGAGAATAATATCAACGTATAAAACACATGCTTACGAGTAAATAAAAACATAAAATTATTAGTGACAGTAAGAATCGTAAAAAACATAGCTCCCAGGTTTCTTTTTTTTCATTTTTTATTTTTTTTATTTTTTTTTTAATACATTTACTCATAAGTAAACAATATATAAAACGGTAATAATTTATTCATTAATTGCATTTTTGTGAAATCATAACTGATTTATATAAGGATTTCTTTCTTTTGAAAGAAAAGTCGAATTTTGGGAAGACAGTTAACCGCTAACTCTGCTACGTATAAAATCTAGGACTGAAGCAATTTCCGTTTTGCCGTTCCACCAATGAAGGATAAACGTATAACCATTTTGTTAAAACCTTTGCAACACTCGCAAGGATGCTTCAAAGACCAGATAAAGTATAGACATTAGGACTACCGAAAAGTTCTGTCCGTTCCCGTTAGAATCAGTTTCAATAAGTACGCGCATATTTATTTGATGCATATTTGGCGCCCTCTTTTTTATCACTGAAGGTATATACGGACATACGGACCTAGCAAGTGAATTAAGGTGACGATGTTTTATGCTATTATTAAGTGAGATGTGATTGTTTACCCAGGGCTACCAATAAAGTTCACTTACGCCACTGAATTTTTTTCGAATTCTAAGAAGAAAGAAATTGAAGGCATTGACAGTTTCTGATAGCAGCCACACTCTTTGCGACCAGTTTTGATTGACGACAATGCCGGCAAAATCATGTTAGAGCAAAATCGCTTTTTGACAATATCCGAGATTGCGGAAAAGCGGAAATACGGAAAATCGTACCAGAATAGTAAAAACGAGGAGAATTTTCTGGCACACTGAATATATCATCAATGAGTGTTGTAGATATAAAGTATGTCCGTTTGCGTAATGTCTGTAGTAATTTGCTTGCCAGAATCGGAAGAAGACTTAATTTCTTTGCGGAATATTTGCTTTTAAGAGGAAGGGGAAAAGTTATTATTATTACTATTATATAAATTTAGGCAGAGAATAAATTCTAAGACTAAAGTCTTAAAGCACTAGCATCTAAGGCTTTCGGCTTTATTTGT
>KK502910.1:59908-92106 GCA_000688735.1 Glossina austeni | reverse complement strand
GAAGACAAAAAAAAAGAAAAAAAAAAAAGAAAAAAGAAAAAAAAAAACAAATGTATTAACACACAAGCAGACAAGACACACAAGCAACGGTGATGAAGTACATGCATATAAACCATATAACCATGACATGTATATTTACACATGTATATGTGTATATGTTTGAAATATAAAAAACAATCCTTGCATAATTGCAAAAGATAACAAAACCACTTTCGTTTTGTTTAACTGATTTTGGAGAAGAAAAAAAAAAGAAAAAACGCATACACACATACAAATATATACGTGTTTGAAAACGCGGTGAGTGGTGAGTGGTGAGTGGTGAGTGTTTACTTAGGCATTTGTATGTATTTTTTTTTTGTTTTTTTTTTGTTTTTGTTTTTATTTGACAAAAATGATTTTGTCATACGCGAAAACATTTTCTAATAAATCGAAATTTTCAACATTTTTAGTCTCAAATTACTGTGGATGTGTTTGTTATGTCAGAAACAAAACGCAGAAGTTCACTTGATTTTATTAGAAAAGTTGGATGAGTTTTTACCTCAAATACATATACATGTATATACAGACATATGCTTGAGATACACGTATGCAAAGTGAAGGACTTTTCCTTTACTTAAGGAAGGAAGGAGCACTTGCTACTAAAATCTTTTCCAATAAACTAATCCATAAAAAAGGTGTCTCTCAATTACGTCGCGAGCGGGCTGTCAATCAGTGTACGATTTTGCGATTCTGCGTCCATCTGTCCATTCGTTGCTGAAGCTTTCCTAATCACAAACATCTAAAGGAAAGTGAAATGCGGCCCATAGATTCTTGCTGCAATTCCGAACATCAACTTTGAAAATGAATGTAATCGGCTGCGAAGCATATCTGCAGTTATTCAAAGATAAACACAATCTTAAAACAAGATTAGGTAAGAGAATTATATTCGCGTATACTCACCAATTTTAACTCAAAATAAATTAAAAAAAAATTTACATTGAATGGGCGTGGCCTACTTTCGGACAAATACTTTACAATCATCCGGAAATTTTAAGGGTCGTATCTACTGCAGTTACTGAGTAATGAAAAAAAATCGAACTTTTTCTTTGCCTTGGAAAACAGAAATACTCTATGAGCTTATGTTGTACGGCACTTCCTTTGTGCGCTTTGATTCATTTTTAATACCAATCTGCGTGCAAGGATTTCCGATTCCGATTACCCAGGTTTCAAGCTGATACCTTAATATGTGTTCCCGGGAACACGTTTACCCTAGGGACACATTAGGTCGATTCAGAATACGGAGGATATCTGAAGCTTCGTTCGTCCTGGGCGTTCTGTTTAGCGAAGCGCACAAAAAAAAAAGTATTCAGTTTCGGTTAGCGCATAATCTCAAAGATGAAAAGCCAAAATACAAGCAAGATATTCCACGAATCCATTCAATTTCTAATAAGACTTAAAATTCTCAATCTTTTCGATCTTATGTGAAGAACAAGAAGAACAACACTATAATGAGATATGGCCATTCATCCTATATCATATCGCAGCTATTCATATAACGACCTCACAAAGTGAGTTATTATATAGGAAGTGGTCGAAAAGGGTTGCGATTCGAACCATATTAAAAGTCCATGAAAATGTAAAACGCCATTAAATACTTTACACCGCCCTAACATAACACCTTATATCGGAAGTGATCGAAGAAGTGGTCCACACCATACCATTTTCAATAGCGTTCGTGCTTGGGCCAACAGACAGACAGTCATTGTACCAAATTTCAGCAGAATATCTCAAAAATTGCAAACCGTAGCTGGAACCCAAAAAATTGGACAGATAGACGGACAAGCGGAAAGACAGACAAACAAACTTAGATCGATTCAGGCAATGATTCTGAATCGGTCAGTATAGTAAAAAGCGTGTCTATCTTAAGTTCTTTTTGGGTGTTGAGTACGTCCGCACAAACTTAATACACCCCCTATACCACAAATATGTAATTTTCTGTATTTTTTCAAATCGAACGTCTCCAATTTTTTAGTAATTTTTAGTTCTTTAATAATCTACGCTCTTCGTATGATTATGTTGTTACGAAATGACGTCACAGTTGATGATTTGAGTTTTCATGAAAATGAGTCGATTTTCTAAGAAACCAAATTCCAAAGAGACAGAAAATTCATAATATTTTATTTACCTGCCTCTTGCAGTTGACAATTGTCGAAAAGATTAACAGTGATTAGTAGAAATTAGGGCGGAAAAATGACTAACACAAAAATGTCGCAAATGTGCTTGTAAAAGATTGTATAAGCGGAGACAAACTGAGTCGAGTCAAGAGACTTGAATTACAATTTTCGAAGAGACAAGACGAAAACGAGAATTATTTATTTATTTATTGACGCTTACGTAATCTTGAAGCCATTAAGGCCTATAATAATAGATTACAATAACCTAAAAATACCGATTGGGCGAAATGAACTTAATTTCAAAAGGAGTTGAATGCAAAGGTAATACAATAAAAGAATGTTTCCGTTACAATATTTATATCATTTGTCGCTTTTCCACTTAATGCAAAATCGAATGGTTTTGTTTTTCAAATTTATATTGAAAACGGCTCGAAAAATTCGTCCTACCTGTTACACTAAAAAAATTGCCACTTATTGCGTTTTTAAGTTTACTTATACGCAAATCTATAAGTTGCTGGTAGCGTTTGCCTAGTAAAAGCGTTCCTAATAGCAATTGGTTACGGTGCACAATTTAGGCTAATTCAATTAGCAAATACTGTAAGCGGGCATGGTCCACCACTCGACCCCATCGCTTAATATCACTTTTCATTTATTTTCAGAATAAAATATATCGTGTAAAGGGTTGTCTTCCATGCGAACCTGTATATATAATAGATGAGGCCCAAAAAGCTGAAGTAATGTCGTCGGAATTTAACAAAATTGATTATCTTGTTAAAGGTTATGTTACTTTTCGCAAGGTTCGCTTTGTCGCCAAAGATACGCTTATCCTTTGTGAGAAGCCCTACGCGGTGCGGAGTCAAAAAAATAGATTTATGTGATCCAAATTTGCTCGAATTAATTTTTGTATCAATTGACTTTATCGATCAGTTTTTATCATGAAACTTTAAATATTAAACCTTTCTGCTTCAGTAATCGATCTACACGGTCGCAATTCGCTGCAATTAATTTTTACGATAAATGACTTTCGTGGATCACTTTCCACTATGGACTATTAAAAATTAGAGAGTTTCACCATATGAAGGCTTACTTTTCGTAAGGGCGTTTATATAGGGAGACGTTCAAAATATTGACCAACCTGATCCAAAATTTCACACTAATTTAGTAAGCGAAAATCTTATTATCCAGCGACTTTTGCGAGTAATTTTGAAAATTTTAATTCTTTTTCAAAATAAAACATTAGGAGAGTAGTGAGAGCAAAAATAGTCCGACCCAACACTTTTTCGAATGAACTCATCTTTAGGGCAAAAAACATCAGCGCACCCAATTTCATCAAAATATCTCAAAAATTACGGCCTTTAGGTGGAATACAAGGAAACAAGAGAGACGGACAAGCTTAGATCGATTCCGAAAGCGGTCTTAATCGATTGGTATAATAAAAGTTCAGTCTAGCTCGAGTCCTTCTGGGCCTTGCATACATCCACACTAACTTGTACCACAAGTGCTGTAGGGTATAAAAAGAATACTGGTAAGGATTTATTATCGCTCAATATATTGTGAGGACCCAAAGTCGTTCCCCGTTTTGGCCTCACGGATTCTCCGTCTCTGATGAGGGGAAGGGAGTGCTAGGGTTAAGAATAGATTGAGCTAGGAATAGAATAGAATAGATTAAGATAGAAAATAACATAGAACAGAATAGATTAAGCGTAGGCTAAGTATAGGTTAAGAATAGAAAATAAGAATAAATTTAAAGTAGTCGTCGTTTGAGTGTCGTCGAAGTTAGACTCTCGAGTAGAGAGATCGGTGAAGAGCAATAAAAAAAGTCCCTGTAAAAAAAATATAAATTTCTTGTGTTTTCCTTCCCTAGGCAGCCGAGCTGCCCCAGCCTCAGGGAATGGGCCTCAATGGCCCCCATAATATATTAAGAGGGATGGATACTGTTTCATAAAAGTTTGAGGGAAAGAACTATTCGCAAATGGTTTTTGTGGACATCCATTTCATATAAATCCTGTAATCAGTCGATTGGTTGATTGGGACTGTTACGATAGCATTATTGTGTTAATAGTGTTCCATATTTATACATACTATGGGGGCAAAACAGATGCATTAGTGCTTAGAAATAAGCATCAGAAATCCCATCAAGTATATCTCTGAGTGTTCTGAATGAATAGCGCAATCGCTGTAGATATATCCCTTTGCTCGTATGCTCGTCTATTGAAACCACTGTTACGATCTCTTTTGAGATTCGGGAGCCTTTTAGCCTAGATTTGAAGTCATTTAAATGAATGAAGAGAGATAGAGAGAGATAGACAGATAGATATATAAATAGACAGAGACAGATATGGAGAGAGAGATGGGGAGAGAGAAAGAGAGAGAGAGAGAGAGAGATGGAGAGAGAGAAAGAGAGGAAAATTGAGAGGCATTAGTTAGAGAGCCAAGGTTCACTCAAAATTATCGCAAAGCCAAACGTAATCTTAGTTTACTAAAACAAGCTGACAGGCAAAAATAACTTATGTTCTTAATCGAGAATAGCGATTAGGAGATATATATGCCAAACTTGTGCATCAATTCGATGATCATACTGATGAAAAGCATATTTACTGAGTTTATTATACATTACCATCCTTTATCGAGCTTAATATTCCTCCTGTGGTGGATATGAGAATTCGGACGTATGCCATTTTGTGGCGCGTTTTTAACGAGGCATTTTATGCTTCTTTGGCAGATTGCTTATCCCATATATGGCGGTAATAAGTATGGCAATGTAAACTTCTTATCCAACAAACCCGAGCTATTTACATTTCTCGCTAGGATCCATCGGCTTATCTATGGGACGTAAGTAACACAACATCGTTCAGTTTTGCTCTCTTTTCTTTTATTACATTTTCGATTTCTTGTCTTTTTTTTATTTTTCCGTTTTCCTTTTCTCTTTTCTTTCTATATTAGAAACACTCACTAGAGAAGAGTCCTAGCATAGTACGTCTTATTTTAATCCTTACAATCTTCTTTTGTAGACGTAATTTTTTGTCACATCCACGATCGAAAGGTTGCGGTTATATTAATTTTGCCAAAACGTTTGCATTACCCTGAGAGAAGACTTGAGGGGCCTTAACTTGATAACTATCAAATTGTAAAGCGATTTAGCCACAGCTGTGTCTTTGGTCGTCTATTCATTTGTAAAGATGTTTTTGGCAAGCATTCTGCCGCTGATAACAGCTTCAAGTTCGCAAAAACATTGAAAGTCTTCATGCAAACAACTGAGTACTGAAGATGAGCAAATCGATCAAAGGGCGAGCCTGTAGCACAATATAAACTGAGAACATTCCTCTTCTGAATAATAAACAAATTTGGGGTTTTTTTTTAGTTTTCATAAATTACAACAGAAGTCGCGCTAAAAATTTCAAGGCATAGCCTGTGGGTAGGCCCACTGTTGCCCATATAGAGCTCGTCTAGGTTCTCCCACCTGCTAGTGTTGCAGTTTTCTTTTCGATTTTTCTCTTCTTTTCTTTTCTTGTGCAAAAGGTAAAGATGATGGGTATTAAAGATTCGGTCGCTGCCGCATATAATTTTCTTACTAGTTTTATTTTCGATTTTTTTTTTGTTTTTTCTGTTTTTTTGCTTTTTTGTTTTTTGTTTTTTGTTTTTCACAAACATTTAGTATTAAAATGGAAAGCGATTTGTCTGGTTTTTAACTAATAATTTATCAACAATATGTTATTGCAAGTATGTTTGATTTGAGTTGTGAGTGAGACCGAGAGCGTCACAGTTACCGTCACACTTTATAAAAGTATTACATGTGTTGCTTTTGTGATTGTTTGTTGCATTTGTTGCACGTATACATATATTATTTCTTAATAAATTCATATATATAGAGATTATATAGCGATGTTGTTGCTGTTGCTAATGCCAGTCGTTTGTGTGTTATGACGGCGACTAATGTTGTTTGTCAGTCACTCAGTCATTCACGTGCACTTACTTCAACAATAAGCAGCTGAGGCGACCAAAAACTGTGACTAATACATGTTCGTGTCCACATTGAAATACGGACGATGTGTGCGTGTGCGTGTGTTTGTGTTTTGGTTCGGTTTGAATGATTGACCATCGTCTTTGTCAGTACACCAGCTTTAGTGTTTTGCCAGTTTGTCGCAAAGATATTTTATTTTTCTTTTTTATTTATTTATTTATTTATTTATGTTTTTATTATTTTTTTTATTTTTTTTTCATTTTTTTCAAGTGAATTTTCCTGTTTTAAAAAGGAAAGAAAAAAAACCCAAAATAAAAAATTTTGATTCATAATCATCAACGTAAGGCCTGAGAGCAGTTGCTGAATGGACTATGAAGACCGATCGACATCACAGTTGACGCTTACGTCCACCGCTAGATAAAATTGCTAAAATAAAGTTGAAATTTTAATGAACCCCTCATATACATACATACATACATACATACATATGTATACACATACGTAATTTGTTAGTCTATCTATATATTTTTGTTTTTTTGTTTTTTGTTTTTTTCTCATTATTATTTTCTTTCAACATATTTAAGTTATCTATCAGTTACTTTGTCAAGTTCAAGTTCAGGTCTTCTGGCTCGGAAGCATGTTTGTCTAGTTTTCGCATTTTACTTTCCGTCTTGTTTCGTCTTTGCTTGCTATTGTTTGTTGTTGTTACTTCAAAAGGCAAATCGCTAGCGATTATGATGCTTTGGGGCAATGACAACGCAAATGTCGTGGGTTGAAATAAATTTTTTTTTTTTTTCATTGTTTTTGAAAATTTGAATTTGATCGATGTAAAGAGGTCGTCCGATTCCTGCTATACCCTAAAGGCGAAGTAATAACATTTAATATTTATTTTATATATAAATTATTAAAGTAATCGTTAAAGTTTAACTGCAATTGTAATCAAATGCCGTTTGGAGGGAACGATAAAGATTTTTCATCTTCATAGTAAGATTCGCTAGTTAGTCACTTCTCTTATGCTTCGATGGTTGAATCAGTTAGAATTTGTATACTAAGCGTGTCAAGTACGGTGAATAAAAAAAATAACCACAAAAATACTTTACTTCAGCGCATTGTTTTTTTTTTTTTTTTTTTTTACAATTTTCGCTTAACTCACACAATGAAAAATGACAGAGACTTTGATTATCAAAAATACTATCAAATGTGTGTGAATTGATTTATTGTTGTTGGAAAATGTTAAAGTATGGGAAAAATTTCAAGCTGTTTTCCTTACTGCGATACTTTACAGATAATAAAGGAAAAAATTCCGGTATTTGTCAATATGAGCGAAAATAATTAATCTTTCGAAATGAGCTATAAGTTCCGGAATAAATCGCTTTTACCAAAGCTATAAAGCTTCACAGACTTGTGCGAAAAACATTGTGATTGTTACGGGGCTTTGCCAAAAGTGTTGGCTAGTTTTCGTTCTAAAAAATTTGAATCTGAAAAACGGATCGTGCCCTGATCGGCTAATCCAGTGTTTTTCAACCTGTGGGCCGCGCCCCCCTAGGCGGGCGCGATACTGTTGCGAGGAGGTCACGTAGCTGTTTCCAAAATATCTTTTTCAAATACAAACCAAAAAAGTCAAATAGGTGTCAAAACAATGAATCAGGAGTATACGTAATCCACAATCCCCGCCGCGGATTTTTGGTGTACAAATGCTAAAACATCCAATTCATACTCTTCTTCGAATCGAAATATCTCGCTTTCGCGTTTGGAGCCGAGTACCGGTGGGGCGTAGAATCAAAAGATAAGCACTTGCAAGATCCCGGTTATTCTCGTGCTTACTCGCGCCAAACTTCAGTAAACAGAAGCATCCGATTGTTTCGGTTTTTCTTTTTTTGTTTTTTAAAGGGGGGCGCATTAATTTTTTTTTTAAAAAGGGAGGCGCCGGTACAAAAAGGTTGGAAACCACTGGGCTAATCCTTGATAAAGTCCATTCTTTAACAAATTGACGAAGACGGACACCTTGCATCTTACGGCATAGCTTCGAATCTAAACATTGACCAAAAGTCGGTTGTGAATCACTTGCCTAAAGCTGAATGTAAACAGAGGATCGATACTTGAGCGTCACATATATCAACACTCGAGAATTTAAGGGACAGAATCTGTGATCAGAATGTGTGACTACTGCCGGGCACTCGACATTTTTCCGTAAGCTACTTATGTTTGTGAGTTCGATTGGCGATAAGAACAAAATTAGTGATGGTTTGACATGAGCTTCTAGGTTGATAGTAATACGGTACGAGTTTATCTTCAGAAATTGTTAGTTTTTACTGCGAAACGATATTTACAAGAGAGACTACGAAATATTAAATAAATTATGCATATTGCGTAGGACTTGTTTTCATAGTAGATTCCAACAAATAATTTTCACTTGATTATGTTCAAGAGAAACACAGTGAAATGTCGCGAAATGTCTGGTGGTCTTGTGTCGCCCGCTTATCTAGGGAGACCCGGATTTCTGGCAAAACTATACAAAAGAAGAAAACACCTGAACCGGACTTGCATCCGCAAATCGCTACTGAAACGTAGCAGAATCGACCTGCTTTTGGAGAGACTGATGATGGACAAAAAAAAGTGGATCACATAGCGCAATAATTCAAGCAAAAGATCTGCCGTTCGAGGTATATTATGTTACATAAATTGCGGGAAAGTAATGCTTTAGGTTCGGTGGAGCTGGTAGGGAATGAATTTGCAATGAAAGACTGCGTCGTTGAAAAGAATTTGAATCATTTTGGTGACCTGAATGAAAAGTGCATCACCTATGACTATAAGGTGCAACCAGAATCTTGTACCCAGATAGGTGAGGATGCACAAATAGCTTGAGGCAGAGTTAAAGCAGTGCCTTGTTTTTGACATGCTTGGAAGGCAACCTCTGCATCAGGAGTTGCGCCCACTTAGACAAATAGTTGATACCATTCTCTGCTGTCAACAACTAACGTGATTAAGGCATGCATTTGTGGCAAAGTTCCTAGAATTGATAACTAGGAAATGCCTCGTTTTCCATCACGACAATATCAGTCCACATATATCTTGATCCATAATCGGATTCATAAATCGGATCTTCCTGTAGCCAGTTAGCATTTGTGTCGTTTTCCTCATAATTGTCTTAATAGTGTAAAGATGATATCAGAACAGGTCTGGAGAAATCATTTCGCTTAGTTTTTCGCTTCGAATTCGCAGAATTTCCCCAAAGATGGCATGACGATGGCATAACGACTTAACTAGAAAAGTGGCAAAAGACATATATATGGCTTAATAAAGCGCAGTTGAGATATTAGAACAATTCGTTTGCACGAAATTTCCCATTTATCCAAAACATCTTATAAGAGCGCATTGGTTCTTAAAGGACATTTTTCCGACAATATATGTGGGATGACCTGCCGCTGTAGAGAATGAAATGAAGAGTTTCTAAAACCAATTAATACAGAGACAAAATAACCTGATCCCAAACACCTTTGTAAGTAAGTTCCTTGCTTGCATCATAACTGCAAACGGGACGCTTACTAAGTCGGCCGTGCCTTTGAATAATAAAAAATCTCGCAATCATCGCAAGATTCTTTAAATGATTTGAAAGGATTGACGGCAAATGTTTAGGTTCTTGGCGATGTCATGATAACTTCACGTCTGTCTTTTGTTGACACTTGTCAAAATACTCCTTCACCTATACATTAAAACAAGGATACATTAAGGAAAAGGGTGAATATTTAAATATTATTTTTAATTTGTATAGCAATTACTATAAGAAGTGATCTCATCTCAGAGAAACCTGATTTGATGGGCAGGATACATTGCGTACTACATTACATACGATTAATATATTGAATGAAAGGATCTTTGCTCTATTTTCCAACCAAGTATTGTTATAAACAAATTAGGGACGGATAGGAGAATTGCTTGTCCGCCTATCGTAAGAAGACTGAATGAGAGAAAAAACAAGTTCAAGGACTATAGTGGTCCACGGTCAACCATTAAATACCCTTAATCATGCTACAGTCATTCATACAGCGATTTTTCAAAATATGTCGTTAGCTGGGAAGTGGCCGAAAGAGTTGTGGGATCCGAATGATTTTCAATATCGGTTTTTCTTGGGCCAGAACACGTCAGTGTGTCATATTTCATCAAAATATCTCAAAGTTGCGACCCGTAGATTGAATACGAAAAACCAAGACAGGAGGACAGACAGACAAGTTTAAATCGATTTAGAAATGGATTCAGAAAGTCATTCTAAATCGATCGATATCATAAAATGCATGCCTTTCTTAAGTTATTCTGGTTGTTATGCACCTCCGCACAAACTTAATATTCCCTTATACCACAAGTGGTGTAGAGTATGAAGGTGGAAATTAAAAAATAACTTAAGGTTAAACTTGCATGCTTTTAGAAGAGACCAACAATCGATCACTTAGTGATTAGCCTGCTTTGCTTGTGTCCCTCGCAAGATGCACCTCAGATCGGGCAAAGATGAAGAAGAAGTATTTATATGCCTCGTTACTCTGTTAAATGCTTCGACGCGTAGCTAATTAAACTTTTTTTTTTTTTTTTTTTTTAATTCATTCATTTTCATGTCAAAATAATTTGTCTAAAAGTGCAAGACGAGAAAAGCAAAAGCGATCGATCAATCGACCTCATTGTATAGCAATAAGAGCAATAAGTGCCTGTTAAAAGTTAAACGTTAAGTTATACCGACTGTGTAGATAAGTTAATCGCAACAATTCCACATGACGTTTAGATGTTTCACCGGCTGGTTTACACTTAGTGTTAAGTTAGACTCTGTTCATGAGTTATTATGATGATGATGATGATGATGATGATGATGGTGGCGTTTGTTTGTTTGTTCGTTTGTTTGTTTGTTTGTTTGTTTGTTTTCAATTGCTGCGGCAAACATTTGTTAACACTTTAACAAGTTATGATTTGCGATATTGAATTACAAGTGTCGGCGGCAAAATATTATATTATTGCGACGTAGGCTCAAGATTGTGTGGCACATCTGTGGAGAAGAAAAAAAAAAAAAGAAAAAATGGCAACCTGCCTTCCATAGCAAAAACACATGATATATACGCGAAAGCACTCGACTCGACTTAAGAGCACATGACAGCTCTACGGTGAAGCTGAAAACTGAAGTAGACTGAAAGACGACTATGACAACAACAAGCAAATGTAAGCAAATGTTTAAAGGCGCGCGATTATCTGTCTGTCTTGAAAGTGAGTCGGTTTGCGATGTCGGAAAAATGTTTTCACAGTTGTATCACAACGTGTAGGCAATTATAACGCTCTAATGTAATAAAAGAAAAGCAATTTTCTAAACAAACATAATATTTATGTAAATTTAATGAAATTATTTTTTTCCTCTATTGTGTTCACTTGCAGTACGTAATTTTAGTCCACGGATGGATAACAATGAATGGCGACCGGTAGGCAGAGGAGATCCTTTACGAAATGATCCAACTTTTGATTACAGTCCGCCAGCATTGGAACGAGTGCGTTACTGGGCCGATACTGAAAAAGATTTGCCAAAGACCGAAGAATTAGCGGCAGCCATAGTCGATGCTAAGTTAAAAAAGGCTAATCTCAGCAAAAATGACATACTTTTACTGGGTGTCAGCGGTGACGATCGTTTCAGAGGCAACACGTTTCAGCATCAGCAAACACCATCGCAAACGTTTAAGAATTCTAAAGGAGAGACACCTGTACTCCAGCCCAAATATACCTCAATACGGCGCAGTTATTATGCTCATCAATTGCCTACGCATTTAATGCCGCCCCCGCCAGTTCCACCCATTATGCCTACATCGCATACCATTAAGCCAGCACATGGCGAACATCGTCACACTATGCCCAGCTTTATGACTTCAGCTCCCGTCGCACTTATGAATCCATACTCAAAACATTATTATTCGACTACTGCTACCGCGCCCTGGATGCATCACGGAACTAATTCCGTTAAATCTTTAAGCTCTGTAGCGCCTCAACACATGCCCCATCCTTCCGACGTACATCAGCAAGAGTCTTCGAACTATTTGGTTTATGCAAGACCAGGCCTAACAGTATCTAGCGATGGATCTGCTAATCATGATATGCATTCTCTCAATTCCATTCAAAATCATGGCGGAAATATCAAGTACGGTTCAGTTTCTCGAAAACCTTGGATTCACGATCTTTTACAAAAAGAGTTCATTAAAACACAAAAGCTTACGACCACCACTGTTGCCAGCCCGCACGCAGAAACAACAAAATCCCAAATTCAGGCAAATTTTGAGCCCATTGTAGGTCCAATCTTAGATACAACCACTACTACAGTCTCCTATATAACGCCCACAATAAATACTTTGGTCAATGGTAACAACACAACACAAACAACACCTGTTTACATTACGACGACTAGTAGATACACTAGCACTACACCCGCGAGGATCAGCGCTACCACTACTACTACGCATCCTACAAAAGCTAGCACAACTAAATTAAATCCAACCCGTTTACTAATACCCAATAGCAGTAATCTGTCTCATCGTCCCACTGTAGCACCTATGAAAATGACGACTGACTCTATGTTCTCGCATTACAATCAGCCCGAAAAACCGTTGCAAGGTCCAATGTATCTTATCATTGAAGGTCATTCGAAAGTCAAAACATACGGTAAAGGCGAACTGGATCCCCATAAACCGAAAATTGTACCTATAATACCCAAACGTGAACCGATAGTTAGGAGAGGCGATCCCAACGAAAGAAGGGGTACGCCCGAAACATTTAACGTGAAACATTTGCACATCAGAACGGAACCGACTAAGCTGACGAGCTCAACAACAACAAGGAAACCCATGACAATGCCTACGATTGCAAGAGCAAAATATAGCGCAAAAGTAACTCAAAAGCCTGGTAAAATGCCCATTACTACGAAGAGTGCCTTAAGGACGAATGCATCTACGAAAAACTTCAACCCATCTAAAATAATTCTCACAACCACATCCACTACGAAGAAACCAATGTCTACCAAGGAACCGAAATTTCAACGCAAAGAATTTAAATCGCCGCCAAGGGATGTGAAGGCAAACGTGATTCCAAACGCGTTGGAAGTTACGAAAAATTCCAATAAAACTATAAAGAACGAGGAACCGAATTCTATGCAAGACTTTTTCAGTTTATTAGATTCCTCTCTAGATAGTCTACTAAAAAATAATGAGTTAACCGATTCTGCTTCAGCTACTACGGAGACTTACCAGAATGACATAACAAAATTGAAACCAGTTAATGCAAGCATTGAAGGAAGAGTTAGCACTAAATTCAATAGTATATTGGCGGAACAGGATGCTACGGTATCCACTACTGCAACCTTGCCTCGTGAAACGAGACAAATTTTCGATTACGATCAGTTACCGGAAGCGAGAAAAAAACCGAAAGAAAATATTAATTACAGCGATCTTTATGAAGACGAAGATCGAGAAGACGATTTTTCAGATAAGGTCGACGAAGAAGAAGAAGAAGAAGAATATGAAGATGATGATATTGAAGATAATGAAGATCACGAAGATAATGATCATATACAGATAATAAAGCGTATTGATCAGTTTGTTGGCAGTCAAAGTGACGAGAATACGGATCAATTAGAAAATTTTGACACATTTAGCGACCTCATTGATGACGAAGGCGACATCGAACTAGAATATTCCACAGATAAAGAAAACGAGAAGACGTAATCCTAAGTATTTTCACATTTTTTTTTTTTGGGAATAAATTTTCTCTTTGTTAAGCCAAAAGTCTGCAAAACTCTTTTTCAAAAATCTGGCAAAAAGTGAGAAAACGTAAATTATAAAAATTTAATGTTTTAAAAATAAAATGAAAGTATTTCACTTTATGTACATACTTATATTAAAGACAGCTTTATTTATTGAAAACGACAAAGACAATTTTGTTCTGATCGCAATTATTTTAGTAAATACATAAAAAAAAAAAAAAAAAAAATTTTTTTTTTTTTTAGTTAAATAAGTTATTTTATTTATTTATTTATTTATTTATTTATTTACTTTACTAGTTACAATTTAATGCAAATTGCATTCGATCAAATAAACAATACTTATAAATTTAACAAAACAAAAATTACAATTTTTTTATTCCCTAGCAATTAATTAATTAATTAATCTTTGCTTGAACCTTTTTTTTTATTATTTTTTTATTCGACCGAATCGCTCAGATGATGTTCCCTTTATGTGTAAAATAGTGATGGTCAGAAGGACGCGTGGAAAGAGAAAGGGTAAAGTCCTCGATTTTTCAAAGAAGAAATTAATATATTTTTTCTCTTTATACCCTACTTCACTTGTTTTGCAAAGATATATTAGATTTGTGCCGATGTATGCAGCATCCAGAAGGTCTTGATATATACCCCTTTTTTTAATATACCGAACGATTTAAATCACTTTCTGAATCGATTTATGCTTGTCTGTCTATCTTGCTTTCTTTGGTATACATTTGGTATGGGTGATCCATAGGAATAGAAGACCTTGCTACAATCGGGATTACAGGGTTTTGCTATTAGTACTGCTATTACTAATATTAGGAAATAACATATGATCTAGCATTTGGTGTTGTGGGAATGCAAACTGCTGCAAAACAAGAAAAAATGTGTACATTAAGTGATTATTTGTAAATAATCGGAAAATATCTATCCAAAATCAAGGAAATCAATGATATCGGGGAAGAAAGATAAAAAATATTTGCTTTCGTTGTCGTCTTTATTACAGTCAACACCACTTGTTGTCTGGAAGGATGTATTAAGCTTATGTATGGAACATCCAGAAGGACTTGAGCCAGGTTAATCCGCAAACTCATCTTGAATCGACCTAAGTTTTGTAGGTCCGTCTGTCCGTCGTGTGTTCAACCTACAGGTCGCAATTTTTGAAAATATTTTTAGGGAGTTTGGTACACTGGTATATTTTGGCCCAAGGACGAACGGTATTGAAAATGATTCGAATCATTTGTTTATGCGAAACTTTTACGAAAAGTTTTGGGAAATTTATATTTCACATATTACATTCCAGTCTCCTCAAGTAATAGACTAAATTAACGAATTCGATGTTATTTTGCTTCGTCTTATAAAGGTTTTGTAACACTTTATTTTCCTTCCCACTTGTTTTGATTTTCCGCCACGTTACGCTCGAACATTTAAATATATTGCATCTTTCTTTAAATATATGCACACTTTGTGCAAATAAAACAAAGATGCGAGTTCGGGGGTTTTATTCTTCTTTTTACGTTTGTATTGCTCGACTACAACGTTTTTTAATCGACCTATCGACCTATTTTAACTTATTCCAATTAGAAACAAAAATATATATGCTTATCAAATATACGGTTTCATTTATTTTCTTTTTTTCTTTTCTGTGTTGAAGATATTCCTTTTTTTAGTTTTCTTAAACTTGCATTAAAAAAAAAAAACGGGCTAAAGTTGTACTCGCGATTCCTTCATTGGAATCAGATTTTTAAATTTCCTCGTCCTCCCATATCTCCTAATGATGTTTGGTATCAGCAACGTAAGCATTTATAAGGTGTGTTTAAGTGACCATAAAGTCGTGGATTAAAAAAAGAAAAACTGAAAGTGCTGTTAAAATTATCAATCAAGTGCACCATCCATTGACGGGTATATTTGGCAAAGTTCATCAATTTCACATGCAAGTCCTCCTTTCGGAATCAAATCATTGTTGATTTAAATACTCTTGAGCCTTGTTTTTTAATATATAAATGTGAAAATAGGTTAAATGTTTTTATAAAGAATTTAATGAAACCTTACCTATCACGTAAATATTCCATAAATGTCTTATTTAGCTCAATCGAAGTCTTTATATACACATAGCTATATAACAAACTTTTTTCCAATTTTGAAGTTTATCCGTGAACTTGCGTGCTTTGATTTTCTTGAAGCATAGAACTTAATTTATTAAGAAAATCTTAGTTTCACATATCTATCATAATATTAAATTTAAAATATATTGCAAATAGAACTTGCAAGCAGCTGTTTAAAAAGTTAGACAGGGCTGTTATATATTTACTTCTGCTTGCGCGTTTTGTTAAAAGTTACCAGTTGCGAATACCAAAGGAGATAAAACGACCATCAAAAACATTAGATAATAATGTTCAAAGCATGTAACCGCTTTTTAAAATAATAAATTTTAATTAAAAAGACTTCAATTGATTTTATGAACATAATTTTTTTCATTTCGTTTTGTTAGAAATGTTTTTAATTTCTGTGGCATAATATTAATGTTATTAAGAAGATATTTAACGTTCGTGTAAGTTGCCAAATTTTCTTAACATCCAAAACTTAAAAAGATTTAGAAAAGACCAACCTATAGCTTCTCTTATTATTTGTTTTAGCTGTTAAAGGTAGTGTCTTGTAATTGCCTTCCTGAACTGCCGAAAAGATTAATAAACGAATAGGTCCTTTTAAAGTTAGGTTTTCTGTGCATTGGTATTGACATGAAAGCAACGGTTTAATGCTTCTATATATTTCATTAACGGCATAGCGAACAGTGTTTGTCCGCCGATTTTTTACTAGAAATATTTATTACGAACTCAAAAGCTTGTTCAAATAGTTCATTTAGTTTTCGTAATTAGTTAATTAATGCATTGCCGCCAGCTTCGTCTAAACCAATTTTTCGGTGAGTGCATTTGCTCACACTGCGCCAGCATCCATCACGACCGTGATTACCAACGTTGTTGTTATTTTCCTATTGATAGCTTCCGGTTCTAAAGTGTTTAGCCAGAAACCTGAATTCTCTGGGGTGCAAGATTTAAGTTTCTATACTATCTTGACTTTGACGATTGATTGTTCAATCTTTTAGTCTAAATGAAAAAAAACGAAAAAATTACTAACTTCACCTTCTTTTGTATTAGATTTAAAAAAAACAACTTCCTTCAATCAATCCGCAATGCAATGTACAATCTACGGTAACTTAAAAAGGCAGCAACATGTACGAAAAACTGCAACCAAGCGGAAATGAGAAGAGAAATGCAATTTAAGAGAACGGTTATAAAGGCGATTTGACCGACTCTTTCGATACTCAGTGGCCATGCCGAGTTCGATTTTGTTTCGATCATTTGGAAATTACGCGATAGCCGATTTTTATTATCGTCATATAATAGTTTTTATATTAATATTTTTAATATTTATATTGTTGGCGAGAGCATTAAAACGTGACATATGATTGGCGAGGCAAATGAATAAACATGCATTTCTATTCAACGCGACATCTAGTGTACCCTACGGTGGGTGGAGAAGTATGCTTTTGAATATGGTATCTAAAAAGGGCTACTAGCCGCATGTATTTTGTAATCAAATATCATACCTACAGGTATATGTGACATATAGTGGAACGCACAAAGAATTTTCTCTTTACATGGTCCGACTAATAAAGTAAGGGACGTAAAGACTTAATTGCAAATGTATTGAACAAATCCCAATGCGAACAAGAAAATCTTATTCAATAAATCGAAATGTGTGTTACAAACAAATGGAAAAGTAAAGTTGCATTCTCCTATAATGAAAAGCACACTGCAAGGAGATATAATTGAAAGAGAAATCACAAACTAATGAGCGATGAGAACTCTAAAGCCGTTTCGTGTTTATTATCTTTTTCATAGCTCTCTCTCTCGCTCATTTAACATCAAAGAAAGTAAATAATGGAAAATAAAATATTTCTTAACAAAAAAAAAAAAAAAAAAAAAAAAAAAACTTTGCTTCAAACTGAGCAAAAGTGAGTCTGTTTATTGCATTCACGTTGATCGGTTAAGTGCTAGTAGCATTTTGAACGCCTAAAGAAATAGAATCTTCAAGCGTGTGACTGATCTCTCCTGCACGGAGTTTTTTTTAGTGTAAATATAAAAATTAATTTTTAATATTATTCGTAAAGAGATCTTGCTTTAAAGGTGAATAAATAAATATATTAATTGATAAAAAGATGTTATGTGCAATCGGTTTTTTTTTTACTTTTACGCATCGTTGTTTGGCAAAAGAAATACAAGTGGAAATGTAGATAGCCATCGTATAAAGTGGAAATTAATTACGTGCACCAGTGATCGCAAAACATTTCAAAAAGTACTCGAAACTCATATGTCTTCTATTATCCCTCAAGCCACTTCTTGGTTCACCTAAGATATCGCGAATAACTTGATTTGTTCTTTTATTTTCGGGATTATTTAAATTTCTTAAGCATAAGCAGAGGATTTGTTTGTCATTTTATCATTTGATTTCCGGAAATCAGTTAGAAAATGCTTATGTTATTTTTAGTCTTTATTTTCAAAAATTCTTTTACGCTTTGGAAGTCATATAAAAAACAGATTTAAGAAATCGTGCATTGCATTGATCGGGCAGAATGTGCTTCTATATGTTACAAATTTTTTAATAAAATTGTTATATGTTTTTACCACGCGGTCGTGGGTACAATGTTATCAAAATTCATTTAATTTATAAAGCCATCAATAAACAAAAAAAATCGATTAAATGCTATTAAGTGAATTAAACATGAAAACTGTTTTGATTCAAAACAATTTTTAATTTTCTTATTTATTTATTTTTATTTATTTTTCACTCTCTTTTTATTTTTGCAATTCCTTCACAGCGAACTTATGAAAAGAGAGCAAAAGTGCAAGTGAATGCAAAAAATTGTTTAATTAATTTGTTTGAAAATTCATATATAAAACATAAAACTAAAAAAAAAAAAACAAAAAAACATAGATTTAGTTTATCGTTGCAAAGGGTAAACAAAATCGATATAAATATAAATAAAATGTGTTGCATTTAAACATTTTAGACAGAAATATATACTGTGTGCTATATGCTGTATATGATTAGTGTGGTGACCTTGAAATGTGATTGAATAGTTTTGAATAATTTTGAATATTTAGTCACGTGCTCATTGTATACTCAACAACTATTCGCGCTATAAAAATTTGGTACAATGACCTGCCCGGACTATTGGTTATCGTAATTATATATAAAAACCTGCAAAGCAATTTATAAACAAATGCTGTTGTCGTCTTTCCTATGATTAAATAAAGTGCTAAGCATTTTTAAAGTCAAAAATAATTAAATTTAAAAAATGATATCAAATTCCAATTATGATAAGAAAATTGTTGTTGTTGTTTTTTTTTAAATTAAAATTTGTAGCCTTCGCGCTTTAAGCGACGCGACCAGAGTAAATTCATCGATATTCAGTGAAAGAATACTAAAGTGTTTGAGAGCTTGATAAATAAAAATATTTTGGAATTGAAAAAGTGAAATGAATTTTGACATCTCTTGGAGATTATTTATTACTATGACTATTAAGTAATATTAATGGAAATATTAAGAGCCAGACATTAAACCGAATATAACCGCACTCAGAATTTCTTTTTCACGATAATAACACGTGATATTTGGATTATAAGGACTACCCACATAAGAAAGTGTGATGCATTACCGGTTCTGTTCGACTTCAAGTTTCGCTAAATATAATCCATTTTACTGTGGTTTGAAAGAAGGCAAAAATGTAGATATAAATACAACATCTTTGAAATTCATTTAAATAAGTTTTTTTGATTAAAGCCATGAGATGAGGCATTCAGTTGTTCTTGGAAAAAATATCTGAAAGTTCTTAGATATAAGACCTTTGGGTACACAAATTCACTTAAATACGTTTTTCCGATTAAAATGATGAGATGAGGCATTCAGTCGTTCTTGGAAAAAATATCTGAAAGTTGGAGGTTTGTTTTGATTAAAGCCATTAGATGAGGCATTCAATGGTTCTTTTGTTGAATGGCATTTGGCTAAGTGCCTGTCGCCAATCTTAAGCTACACTCAAGTTAATTTAAATTCTTTGTATGTTTGAACTGGAATAAAATCTTCTTATATATTATCTGATGAAGGTCTTATTGGAAATATGAAAAGTTTACCCTTGCAGCCCATTAAAGTATTCCCAAACTTTTTTAAATGATGACTCTACAAAAGAGTAAGTGCCGTTGTTTTTTGCTAAAATTCGAAGGCTTTCCCTTCACATTGTAAGAGAAATTTTATTCAATCAAAATATGTGCCATTTTGATCGATAGAACTTTTGATATTTGTAGGTTGAAAAGTGCACCGACCGTCACTTTTGAGCTCAACTTTACAGCATTAAGAGAGTGAAGGCATGCGAGCATTAAAAAGGAGAGAACAAAAAAATTATTGATATGTCAGTAAGAAAGACAAGTTAGACGGATTGAAGTTGCATACAGTTTTCATATTTTCTGTAGGATCAGCTAAGCAAAGTTATTCTCTTAACGAAAACTAGCTTCTTTTTTTTTTTTTTTTTTTGAAGAGGCAATAAAACAGATATCATATAGAAAATTCTGAGATTCGAGAGATGGACCTACGAAGAACGGTCTTTCGTAATATAAATAATGCCATAATGCCCGGCAACCGTGTTGTGTATATCTAAGGGCCATAGCACACCAAAATCTCGCGCTACTAAGATGATTAATATGGTTTTCGTATTTTATTTTTTATGACGTCTGACCTTGTTTAATGATAACAAAGGTGACGTACAAAAATTTTATGAAAACTTAGTTGCACAATTTATATATGCATTGAAAGTGAGATTATTGTAATTCCATTCGACGCTAGTAGTTTTAGTGTATTTACAATATAAAAATAAATTCCGCAGACAGTAGAGAAGTGAATATCAATTAATACCCACTCTAAGACGAATCTTAGATACCCCACAATCGTGGTCCTTCTTTGCTTCTTTGTTAATTGTGAACGAACGATTACAGTCTAAACAATTTTCCCATCCGAATTCTTTATGGGGTTCCGGTAAATATTTCTTGTAAACTGTTCATCAAGAAAAGTTCATCAGAAAAGTGAATATCAAATAATACCCATTCTAGGACGAATCTTAGATACCCCACAATCGTGATCCTTCTTTGCTTCTTTGTTAATTGTGGACGCACGATTACAGTCTAAACAATTTTCCCATCCGAATTCTTTAGGGGGTTCCGGTAAATATTTCTTGTAAACTGTTCATCGATATTCGCTTTAACCGCTAAGTTATTGACACTTGCAAATATTGTCGAAGATTGCTTCTATATATTTTTTAGAGATTGTAAGCATGTTTAAAAGAACAGAAGAAGCCCTCTCTATGAAGCAATACGCCTTCAAAGTAGACTTATTTTAATTTTGTCAAAAGTTGCGAATGATGCGAAGACGCGCGAATGATTTGTTTAGTCTTTGCCCTAACGAGGTCACAATACGATGTAAAGTATCAGGCGAAGCGTGTGATTAGATATATGCACGGACTTGTCGAGAGATCGTGTTGGGTGATCTCATACCCTGTTCAATCCCTATTTAAATTTTCAAACATTATCACGATATAGTAGATCGGTATGAGAGGGAAACGATTTCGGGCTTAATCCAGTCCTTTAGGCAGGCTGCCTAATGATCTAACCTTTTGCTGGGCCTGTTTGCGGCTAGATAATATTCGTTTTACACTTGATCTACTAAGAAAATATGTGCCAGATTTTACCTTTCAATCTTAATTTGTATAGCCAGGGGACCTACAAGAATCGATAAACTGACAAAACAACGGTCGTGCCAAATGCGATGAAGAATATTTCGCTGATCAAGAATGTGTATGGGATCCGACACTTGAACACGTCACGACCAGAATGAAAAAATCTAGTATGAGTCCAGTCTTCGGTAGCGAATCAAGTTTATAATCTGTAGTTGTCTTAAATTATGTACCGACTAAATTAATTTAAGGTTTAATAAATTTTTAGAGTTTTTCGCAAGATACCTAATACCTAAAAGAAAGAAGAAGAGCATTTTGAAAACTTTTAAGAAGCAACACCACCGTAACAATCTAAAAAAGAAACATATTTTTGAGAAGTTTTTCTTAAATGGAAGCAAATGTAATAGAATAACAACACTAAAGAAGACGGAAGATTATTAGGTAGACGTAAACTGATGGCTCATAGCTTTTTTTTTATTGTGTCTTTCTTTCTGATGATTGACATTACAAAACTTTTGTCATTGTCGTAAATAATAGAAAAAGAGAGCGACGGACATTTAAAGATAAATCGCTTTTTATTGTAATCATAGAAAAATAACTTAAAAAAACGTTTCACTTATAAAAATATGTTGAACTTAAATGGAAAATTCAATGTAAAGCAAGCCCCCAGAGCTTATTTCGTTTACGTATTAAAATTAATTTCTTATCATAAATCTTTTGAATTTTAAACAGTTTAATATCTTGTGGGATATCACTTTGCATCGAATTAGCCAGCTTTTGGGTATATTCGGTCTTTATGTGCTGCCTACTTGTTTTATGTTTTCTTATCTTTCTGGTGTATTAACAATATGGGGACATTTCCAAATTATCCATTTTTGCACGAGTTGTGATTTATGTTTAGGGTCATAGCCTTGGTAAAGCCTAAAGCCTTCTTTTACAACTAATTTTTCGATACCTGGTATTAAATTGGAAGGTTTAAGTAAAAATTTTTGTCCACCATATCATCGATGAACGCCAAGTTTCCGAATCCAGCTGATGACATGCACTCTCCTACCATCATATGGCCTTCGCCTGGCTTCACTTTCGATTTTTCGGTTGCAGTTCCACACATACGACTTACCGTCGGATCCAAACATGTTAAGTCAGTTTTCGTCAGCAAATATAACAGTGTTCCAGAAGTATTTGTTCTCGCTAACCTGGTCTTTGGTGAATTGCAATCTACTCTTCAGATTTTTTGGGACTGATGGAGGGCTCATTACGGCATGTTCTTCCATGAAAATTATCCCCACGCAGTAGTCTTCTTATAATTTCGAGATTGCATGTCTTTCCAAGTAATTTTTCTGCTCCTTTCGCCAGAGCTGGTGCGCTTAGACTTGGCTCTTAAGCTTAATTTTTCGCACGATGAAAAGTTCGTCTGCCTCGGTAAAGATTTTGTTTGGTGCTTCGCGGCTTTTACCGATCAATTTTTTTTCTCGCACATGTCTTTGCATAATGCATTGAACTGTCGAAGCACTCAAATTGGCGATTTCGGCGATTTATTTTTGTGCTCTTTCATCTCTAAATTCAAGGTCACGGATTTGAATTGAAGTTCGCCGACTTATAGTCAAAACGTAATTAACCGTCGCTTTCAAAGTTCAAAACTGTATTTTAAAATGTTTATTACTCCCTTTCACGCATATTCGTGCTTCTGGAAGAATTGCTAAAAGGCTTTTATAACCGTAAACCTCTACGCAAAAAATAGGCTGCGTGATCTCTTTCCTTTTAATTTTGTTGTTTTACAAAATATTTCAAGAGATGCATAATTATTTTGATCTTTTCTTTGTTCTTGTAGTGGCTAAATAAAATTTCTCTTAATGCGAGTGCTTTTTTTCGCGAGATGTCTTCATGTGGTACGCTGTCTAACTACTGTTACTTTGAATCTAAAAAAAAAAAAAAAATCAAATAATCTTCATGGGTATAACTCAGCCATGGGCAACTGTCGGCCCGTAGGCGGCATCGAATTTCATATAATTCAATTTGCTCACACATAGCAATGCTACAAAAAAATTTTATCTGCCTTTACTATCTACAGCGGAACTATGGAGCTAACAAGTGTCAATGGTGTTTAAGCGTTTTTTGTTTTTTTTTGTTCTATTCATTAGGCCATGAAAGGAGCGATTTAGGAAAGAAAAGGAAAATTAATGCATAATGGCGTACTTTTAATAATAGTTGGACTCTGTTCTGGCCCACGACGTAATATGAGACTTACAATTGGCGCATAGATGAAAAAAGTTGCCTTTCTCTGCTATATCTAGTGCTGTGATATTAAGGGAGGGATTTTAAAAGCATTGGGCGTTTTATGTGCCATTGACGAATATTTGAATTAAAAAAATCAATTTTCAATTAAAAATAGGAAATCTTTCGTTAATAAAAAATACCCGCTACGTGCTGCATTAGCAGGTTAATTATGTCGGCCTCTTTACCGATGAGCGAGTATACTCGCTCGCAAGTCCGCAGTATGTTTAATATGAAATTAGATTGTAATGAAACAACCTGACAAAATGACATACACACATTCTAAACTACGTTATTACGGCAAATACATACATTCATACATTCATAATTCGATAAGAACGAATGGACGGATCATGACGCATATACTCGCCGTACACCGTTAAGTGGTTAAAGAATGCCATTTCGAAAACTTTATTAAGAATTTCCATGGAAGTAGTGTGATAAGAGCCGTGCAGTACGTTTTCAAAAATCGGTTTTCGAGAAAAACGCATTCAAAATTACGGAAACAAATTTTTATTATTTTTTTCCCATTAGTTTGCACTAAGGGGTTTTCGTTCGAACGTGCATCCGTTGCAACATCTATCAAAGGCAAAATTGCACGTGACGACACGTTACGCGTATAGCGAAATGGCAGAGAGAACAACGAAAAGAAAGTTTATGATATTTAAGGCGACTTCATTGTCGAGTCCAAAAACTTTATCCCAAATTTTTAATTTATTATCAGAAGCATTTGGGAAGCTTTCGAATCGCCCCCATTTTCATATCCACTCAAAAATTGTCTGCAATAAAATATTTTTGTTTGGACATATTTTTTAATCAACATAAACACTTTTCAAGGACATTAGAAGACGTAGAAATCAACAGTTAAAACATTTGTTTCGGCAAGAAAGGTTTTTGGAGAGCTCAGGAATAAAAAATTTTTGTTCAGGTAATGAATTTTTTGTAGAAGCTCTAAAGCGTCTGTTAAGTCCATAAAAAAAAAAAAGTTTGTTTCTGAAAGAAACGTTAGCCCTCTTAAGTCTTCTTCTACTGATCAGTTTTGTTGTGCTATCAATTTTTGCGCGTTTCTATTGCGTACATGTGCACAATGGCATAAGATGTTCCATTAAGTAAGTGCTTCACACAAAATAGTTTATTTTTGTGTATAGGCCATCAAACACTTATTCTTCTTCACCCCCTCGAGAAATGGCAGAAATAGAACGCATTTGTTGAGTTTATAAATGTACACTAAAGCTACGAACTATTTTCTATTCAATTATATGTCAAATGAGTCGAGTTACGTGAGTGTGCAGTAAATTTCCACTAAAATCGTTTTAAGAAAATGTGCGAGGAGTCACCCATACTTGATGGGTGTATGGATGTGTATGATTTTTGTTTATTTAATTTATCAAAAGAATTATCAACCAAAATGTTTTTCTCTTGTTTTTTTTTCTTTTTTACACCCATCACCGACAAATGAGTGATATATTCATTTTGTCAAAGCGTTTGCTACACCCAGAAGGACACTACAGATACTGCATAAAGTGTATATATTCTTGTTCAGCATCAAATTTTGAATCGATTTAAGCATATCTGGGTGTCTGGCGTGTCTATCTGGGTGTCCATCTGTCTGCCTGTGTAAAGTCTGTTCTAAACATTCTCCAGAATCGATTTCAGCTATCGATTTCAAATTTGAAAATGGGCCAAATCGGCCGAAGGACACGCCCCTAGTGCCACGTAAACAGACGACATATTTGCCTTTCAAAAGGAATAAAAAAAAATTGTTTTCTTTTCTCATTACTCATAAACTATAAACGAGAAATGGACAAAAATTTGAACGCATATTCTACGGGTGATGCTGTAGTATCTCTACAAAAAGGGAACAAATCGGCCCCGCCTACTCGATATTATAGTATATAAAATTTGAATTTCTTTTTAACACCTTTATAATGCACAGAAACAAGCTTCAAACAAACCCTAAATGGAATTCACCGAGGATAGCATGTTTGATCGTCAGTCCATCTGTCCGTCTGCCTAACTGTGTAGTATCTGTGTGTTCGCAAAAATGCAGATATCGCCTATAAATTTGCAAAAGACTTTAGAAGTGACGCAAGCTTTTCAAACTTATAACGGCCTATAACGGCCGCTCCCCTGCGCGACAAAAACTTTTATTTTGAGAATAGAAAAAGTCAATTTCGCCCACTCCATTTTATAGAGCATGGAAATTCAGTTCTTTTACTTTTTTTGTCTTTTTAGGATAATGGTGATGAGTGTAAAAGATTCGGTCACGACTGAATATAATTTTTTTTTTTTTTTTTTTTTTTTTTTTTGTTTTATACACACAACTTCTTCTTATCTTTGATATTTACTTCTATATATAGTTCAACAAAATTCAATGAACTTCAATTGCTGCACATATGGAGGGCTTTGTCTTTACAAAGAAAAACGAAACAAATATTCGCCTTAGTGCAAATATAAAGTAACGTTCCCGAAATTATGTTCCAAAAAGTAGGATTTTTTATTTGTAAGTTGGGGAAAACTTCAAATCGACCATCAGAGGACGCATGCGCATAATTATGAGGATCTAAGTCGTTATGTGTTGAGTTAAAAGCATCTCGGCGTTAATCGGCGGACCATAATACTTTTGTCATAAGTTAGAATAATTTTCCGGAAAAAGATTTCTTATATTTTCGGTAAAGTTCAACTGAAAGGAAGGAAAAAAATTACAGCGATCTACAACTCACCATTAAATACCCTACACAACTTCGCTCAATATGGTTTATTCAAAAAACGACTTTTCAACGAATCGGTCGAAAAGATGCCCCTATCCGAACTATTTCCAATAGCTTTTGTTTTCGCACCTCGCACCGTGTCGGTGTACCAAATTCCATCGGAAAATCTTGAAAATTTTACGACCTATAAACTAAACATAAGGATACAAGGCGGAAACACTGACAGGTGGACAGACGGACATACAAGTTTAAATTGATTTGGACAGTGATTTAATTGATGATTCAATACAAATTCTTGGAATACCTTATGCGTTGATAATGCTTCCTTAGTACGATCATCTAATAGTGATAATAATAAGTATTGAAAAAATAGTTACATTAAACTAATGGCCCAAGTGCCTGTAATCTGGTAACCTTGAGGTAATCATAATAATAAGTTGCCAGGGTACTGTTCGAGAATCGCAGAACGATTGAGATTTTCAAGTATAAAGTTAACTCATCGTGAACAGATCCCATTATTATATTGGCTAAGAAAGGAGCTTTCGTTGTACTGATTTGTCTTTGCGAAAATACCTTTGTAACGGTATAATTGAAAAACAAAAATTGAACAAGACAATGAACAATTTTTATGGACCCTTAACGTTGTAATGGAATTGGATTTTTGTAACAGCTTTTGCGCTCGTGTTTTAAGACAGATTTGAAAGTTAAAATCTCGACGTCAATTATACAGCCTATGTAATAAAGTATTGCAATAGACCAGATAGACGAGTCAGATTACAGAGGGAGATATTTGACAAGAGCTCATTAAGGTTACGTGGTACGTGAAAACTTCTTATCGAGAGAGATTCAAAATGCGACAATTTCTCATTAGAAATCTTAATAATATTTAACAGGCAGCATGGCTTGGTTGGCAGGTGGTTTCGAAATGCTGAATTAGTACAAAAATAGGTCGATCGCTGCCAAACCAACCGGTATCGCCATACTGCCAAAAGGATGGGAAAAACTTCTAGAAAATGATGGAAAATATTTTGATTAAAATTTATTTTACAAATTTTTCTTTAATATTTGCTTTTTTCAAATGAAAAAATGATCAAAATACATGCAAGTATCTAATATTACGTAGCAAGTGAGAAATGAAAACCTCTTCTCTTAATTCATTCAGTAATTCACTTATATTCGCGACATTCAATGAAGTATAAGAAATTCATGCAATTCAAAGAAATATGTGAACGCGTGATTCTCAGTTCGCCTTCCGGCAACTATGTAATGATTATTGTATAAATATTAATTTTTAATTAAAATTCGATGATAATTTTTTCTTTTTTCTTTTTAAATTTCACTCGAACGCTGTTTTCACTTTCATTTAATTTAATCGCATTTCGCGATCGTTTTTTCATTTACACAAAGCCTTCGCTACGCATAGTAAGTAGTTAGTCACGCGCGTTTATTGTATGATTGACGTTTTGGCAAAATTTTTATTATGTTAGTCTGGAGGAAAAAGACGTCCTTGAAAATTATAAGAAAAAAAAAAAAAAAAAAAGAGGAAGAGACGCAAGATAAAATATAATGAAAACTGAACAATAGATTGTACGCAACAAGAGCTTTAGGTGTTATGTTGATATACATATGAGTTAAAATTGTTTATTCGTTTTCTGGCTTCAACTGAACTTCTTCAAAAAGATATAAACAACAAAGAAAATGAGATGAAGGGAAAATTATAAAATTATTCCTGTGCTTGTATAATAAAATATGTTGAGACAAAATTACCTCCACTCGACAAAGTTTTAAGATTATAAAAGCGAAACCAATCGACGGAAAGTCGACAGACGGGCCGACTTTCTGATATCGATATGCATGTGCTTGTCGGTCACAAATATTTATTTATATTTATTCTGTGTGCCATCTCGAACCTATCTTCGTGCTCGACAAATCTCAGACACCCTATCTGGTAACCATAGCCTTTGGATTCCTTATAAAATGAAAACATTATAATAGGCCAGAGCCCACGGTTAAATATCCTTTACCATGTCGCTTCATACAGTTATTCATATAACGACTTTTTAAAATATGTTGTAATGAGGAAAGATTGGTCTGATCCGAACCATTTTAAGTAAAGTTTTTCGTTAGGCCAGAAGAAGTCCGGGTAACGAATTTCACCGAAATATCTTTAAAATATGCGACCTATAGGTAATCAAAGACGGGTCTACCTCAACTCCTTCTGGGTGTTGCACACTTCCGCGCAAACTGAATATACCGTCGCACCCCAAGTGGTGCAGAGTATAGAAATAGAAGCATAGGGAAGAATAGGAAACACGAAACCTCACCCGGTGAAACGAGTGAAGTATGTAATTAAGAATGGTATGAAAAAAAAAATACGTAAGGAACAAGTGAAAATACTGTAGCAGGCCAGAGGCCACGATTTAATACCCTACACATCTTCGCGGCTTTTCAAAAAAAGTTGTTATAAGGGAAGTGATCGCAAAGCTGCTCCAATCTGAACCATTTTCAGCAGCGTTTATACTTTGGCCAAAACATGTCAATGTACTAAATTTAGCCTAAATAACTCAAAAATTGCGACTTGTAGGTTTAATTCAAGAAAACAAGATAGACCGATGGATAGACAAGCTTAGATCGATGCAAAAAGTGGTTCGTTGTAGATCGCTGTAATAAAAATTAGGTCTCTAGTCCTTCTAGGTGCTGCATACCACCAGCGCCCCCAGCGGTGTAGGTCATCAAAACTAATTTGTAAGATCGTTTGACAATTTCATATGCCCTAGGAATTCGCTAAACAATTATTGTCAATGTTGTATTAATTTCACTGAGTCTGTTCAGAGCCAGGTTTTGGTGTTCACATTACGTAATCTCGGTCAGGATTCACTATTCGTCTTCTCTCACCTTAGGAACACAAACTTTACCTATTTCTTTCATCTTCCTCGGAAAAGCGCAAGGTCCGTCTGGACTTAACGTTCACGATCAAGTTGCTAAAGTGAACCAAAAAGGTATCAGTCGTATAAAATAAAACTAGCCTGCTCCTGCATATCTGTTCCCCATAAGCTTGCAATTCTTTAAGCAAAAGTGTGGATAAAATATATTTACAAGATTTATAATCCATTTTATATTTTGTGGATTCATCTTCACAATAGTGTCATTCAGTTTTATTAGTCGATGCAACGAAAAATGCAAGGCTATTGCATAGAGTCATCCATTTAACAGCGTGAACTTATATTTAAATTTAACTAGCAAAGACACAAACCAAAAAAAATGTTAACGGAGTTCTGTTAAATGAAGTCTCGGAAAGATTTAAATCAAAATTTACTTAAAGTAGAACTTTTTCAGTATTGCTTTTTTTAATTTTATTATAAAGAAAATACAACTTTGTGTTAATGAATTAATACTCAGTATGACAAGATCTTTTTACTATAGAAGACCGAAAAAGTGAAAGTTTACTTAACCACTACGACCGAACCAAGTGCTGGAAGCAAATGAAACTGATATCACATAAATCCTTGATCAATGACCATTCCAGTTGAGTATAAATGGAAGGATAAATTTAATCTATTTGAGACCTTCTCTTCTAGATACACAAGTTGTAAGCACGATTTAGATAAACCGAAATCGCATGCGCGCAGCAAGGATGAATTCATTTTCCGACCTGACTTCTATTTAAGAAGCAGAAACCTCTGTACTTCTTCTTTTTTTTTTTATTAAATCACGAATGTCTTTGTTTCGCAAATTGCACTTGCAGGCATGTCTTCTGCATCAGTAGGATATTTCGCAGCCACGTCAGAGAATAAGGAAAAATTATGCTCTTTTTCGCGGTTTCAAAGCTCTGTGTCGAAGGGCGTAGTTGGTTGTAGCTGTAGTGAGTATACTCAGTCAACTAAGCCATAACACATATCAGCTTGGGCACGCACCCATTAGGCTACGGCTTCCCTCACTTCCCCCATTTCTTTCTGACCATCACCGTGTAACAGGTAAAGGCGACATCCCCTGAGTGATTGATCATATCAAAAAAAAAGTATACCATTTCCAAACGAAATGAAACGCCTTTTCTCCACGCCTTTCTTATTAATTAATTCGCGATATTTTATCTCAATTAAAAATACTCACTTTATCGCGTTAGTTCACTGAAGAAACGATTCTCTGACCAGATTCGAGCAGCTCACAATGAACGGTTCTCTTCCGCTCCAAACCCAACGCAAAACGCTACTTTACGAAACGTCAATCCGGACTTTGTCACACTTGGCGCAGTATATCCATTGTAAACACTAACTCTGTCTCTCTTCATCTTTGCAAAAGGCGACGAATTTGTTTCATTTCAACTGCGAGGCGGACATGGGAATGCTGCTCGTTAAATTTTTTAGTGTTAATTCACGTGATATTCACATATCGAGGTTTGATTTATATCCAGCCTTCTATTGTTCGATCGTAGGCGTAGGGCAGCTTTAACATAAAGATTTCCGGAATAGAAATAAATGAACCACTTCTAAAGGTTTTTCACTATGACTACCACACAAGTCTACGAATTATTATCGTCTAGGTCGATATGGTATTGCAAAATTCGACTGAATTAATAACCTTTGTAAAGTTTTTTTCTTTTTCGTATCTTGAGATACGTTGGTAATCAATTTTCTACATTGGCAGGGTATCCTATAGACCCCATTTGACCTGGTGCTGTTGTTACTGTCTAGACCGTTATATTTCTTGCGAAGTATCATATGATGTGATACGATTCGTTACTTAGATAAGTTACATGAGTCAGTCCGAAGGTCCATTTTGGGGACAAATCCACGAAATTTTCCAATCGCCTAATATTTTCATACCGAAAATCTACTTCAACTTATTGAAATATTGTTCACCTCGGTTTACATATATTAGTGAGATAACTGCCGTTCGCATACTTATTACTGCATTTCAATCTGTTTAGAATAAATTACAAATCATTTTAATGACTTTTGTAAATCTCTTTCATCCCTTTCTACTACAAGTAAAACCACTTTTCCAAACAAAATATGCATGCGTATGTATTGTCTTACTAGAGGTTAATCTGCATTTGCTAGTATGGAATTTCAATTGCTAGTTCATGTGTTAAATTAATTACATATTAACAGGGTAACGTACACCAGTTAGATGCCAACGATTTCCTTTACAAAATTGATATTCGTTTCGCGGAATGGAACTTCGCGACCCCACAACAGCATAAAGCGAATATTATATAGCAATATATAAAACGATATTTGTATATATATATATGTCTATATCGGCTACCGAAAAGTTTTCTCCGTTACCAACCATTTTTCATACCTTGATTCTCCAAATTTGGCTTTTCGTTCAGTTTCAATAGCTCAAAATGTATTGGTGCTCGAATATCACGCTATGTGCACAACATTCTCCTACTCCGGTGCAATTTCGGTTTAGAGATCGAGGGAACAGATTTTCCGGATTCACACTAAGCACTTTCCCTTCTCCTACTCAGGCTCAATTTCGGTTTAGAGATCGAGGGAACAGATTTTCCGGATTCGCACTAAGCACTTTCCCTTCTCCTACT
>KK502910.1:24914-48195 GCA_000688735.1 Glossina austeni | reverse complement strand
AGGAATGAGTAAAAAGAAATTAAAAAAAAAAAAAAAAAAAATAGAATAATTGAGACTTCTTAAATTATGCGCACACCTGCTTCATCGCAGTACTTTTGTAAAGCTTGCTTGTAGTTATCACCAATAGACGCCACCAGTTGTGATACTTCGCCAGGGCGAGATTGTGATAATTTATTTAAAGAGTCTGCTAAATATTTGCGACCGTCGCTGATGTCAGCAAGGAGATCTTGTACCTTCGGCTGAGCATAAGTTAACTGCGAGAAGGCAGCCTGATAACCGCCGCCAGCATTGTCAGGCTCAAAATTATCACTATCCAAAATAGTTTTATCTGGTGGCAATTCAAAGAGCTCTACCAAGGATTGCAGTAATTTAGACCAATATTGTACGTAGGGCTGTGAGAGCATGGCCGGGCAGTCAGTAAGAATTTTTGAGATGCCCACTGCAACAATTTTACGGTCTAACTCGGTGGTTACCTTAGTCATATCGGTAATGAACACCCGCTCAATCACCATTCCAAACATATTGGCTTGAATTTGATCGATGAGTTCCACTAAAGCGGAAGCACCCAGTTTCGAAGCGTAATAGCAAAAGAAAACTATAATACCGCGTACATATTTAGTTGTCTTTGAAAGAGACAATCGCTGGAATAGCAAAGCAAAGATCTGTCGCATATTGCTTTGCAATTCACTTAAAGGATAATAAGTTAAGAGATTTTGCAAAAGATAAAATCCTTCATGATCATTGGACTTCGAAGCAATCATTTTCTGGAATATACCCAAAATGGCACTCTAAAAAGGGAAACATGCATAAGATATTCATGAAAATATTTATTAAGACGTTGCCTTACCAATTTTCCAAGTGCTACAACGTGATTGGAATCTTGTTTAATAAATGCACTTATCAGTCTTATAAGAGGTGTTACATTGCCAGAACGATCCCATAGAGGAGGAGCCAAGAGGCAAGGAAACAAAGCCCAATATGGTTCTGATATGGAACCAGAATTTTCACGTATCTCCAAAAGTAGAGAAAGCATTTGAAATACATAAGGCATAAACTCCAAAATATCTTGCTGCAAAATGCCCTGAAATACCGGGAACAAGACTTCTTCAAAGGAAGTCACAGCAGCAGGCTCAGCATTGCAGACAATTCTAAATAGATCATTAACAAACTTTATGGATAAAAATAAAGAATAATAGGAGCTAACCTTATGACTAAAGACAAAGTCTCAAACAAATAGTGATTGAAATGAGGTCTAGAGGGATTCTTTGCCACCATAGATAGTATTCCTGTGAGTCTGGGTAAAGCCACTTCCATATAAGGCAAAGTACCCTCTTGCAAGGAATAAAAACTTCGCATAATAGCTGAAAAGAAATTTAAGAATATGGAAAAAATAATTGTTATTTTTTTCGGTTTTCCGCTTACCTTTCATGACGTACTCATTTTCTGTCGATCCAGGTAATGTCAGAGTAGCAAATAAACGTGCCAATAGATCATTAGTAAAAGGAGCCAAAAGTTGTGGTGTCATACTGTAATATTATTCCCATCCCGTTACTACACTTTTTACTAGTATTTTAAATAAACTTACAGCAAATTGTTACTCGGATCTCTCATGGCTAATATACGCTCAATGGCACATGCGGCATAACTGTGCACTACTACGCTTTCAGCGGCTAAATGGCGTATCAGATGTGGCATACAAATGAGCAAAGTTTGTTGACCCAGCAAACTGCGGAATACCATGACAAATTTTAATGCGGCCGATTTTAAAACAGGGACTTCATTAACTGAAAATTAAATCATTTTAAGTGATGTGAGCTCCACAAAAATTAAAAAGTTTTTTTTTTTACTATTCGCTCTTTCTAATTCTGGTATAATCTGTTGAGCACAAAATTCCGGCAACGGTACCAGTTCGGAAACTTGTGTAACGCCATGTTTTTGAGTCCCACCACGTGAGGCAAACGATGTGACCAAATAAATGGCGGTATCTTTAGCTTTCCAATTAAGCGTAGGATTCTCCTTATACTTATTCAACAGAATTTCCAAATATCGACCAAATATAGCAAATATTTTATCCTCAAAATTTTGTGATAGAGTTTTAACTAAATCACAGGCAGCCCGACGTCTAGTATCCACATCCGAGCCTTCAATATCACGTCTTATGTACTCCTCCGGGCTGTCTTCGAAAAGTTCTTCGTCAGACTGTCGAAAGTCTAAATTAGGTATAACCACGCCTTCGCAAATATTAGCAAGTATTTCAGGATTCTCAAAAATTTTTCGATAATGATTACGTTCGGCTACCACCGAAAGGAATTGCAAAGCATTAGAAACCAACTTCAGAATTAAAAAGACCGTACATAAATATTTCTAATGCACAATTCAATTTAAAGTTAAAGCATACATACCGCATCATATTTTGGTTGCATACCCGTCCTCAGCAAAAGCTCCCAAACTGCAGTAACAAATGTTTCCATATAAGCCCCAAATTCTTCATTATACATTTGAGCATATAAGCCAATATTCTCGCATATCTGTGAGCGCAAATGTTCAAGAACACCCGCCTCCTCGTTTTCACCCGTATGCAAACAAGCCACATCTACTGTAAGCAATTCGTGAAACGCTTTCATCCATGTTGGCATATTGTCTTCAAAGAATTCTGGCAAGTCTTGCGAGTTGAGTGATAAGAAAACCTTACACACCAATACCAACGAACCATAGATGACTCTTAAGGCTTCGACATTATTTTCATGTGCTTTTCTCAATTGCATGGTAGCTAACAATAGATCGGTTAAGGGCTTAGATATGCGATCTAGTACAAATTTTATTTCTTCCCACAAAGCTTGAGATTTAAATTCGTAACGATATCGTTTGAATAGTAAATGAGCAGTTTGCAGCACACCGTTTATAACGTTAAAATCGCCAGTAGAAAATTTCTCTACCATTTCATCTATAAGATAAGGCCACTTGTTGGGGAAATCGTGTTTACCAATTATGCTAACGGCATCACTTAATTGCTTCTGTAAAGCCGGCGCAGAACGCAACATTAAGTTAACAATTAATTTTTTTATGGCTTCACGATCTTCTGAATGAATTTTATCCGGACCGTCAGAATCCTAAGAACAAATAAATGATTTTAAATTAAAATTATCAATCCCATCCAAATGATTAAAACTTACTTCATGTGCAGCCCAGTTACGTTTAATATAATTTTTGAAAGCTATGGAGCCAGCCACACGTGTAGTTACGTCCATGTCGTTTTTGTCAATTAGATTCAATAACAATACGGGATAGTGGCGTTCCGCTTCAATCGATTCTAGTAATTTCTCGGCTATAATCGACGTGCACAAATTATATCTTATAAGAGAGAAAAAATTTCCAAAGTTACAAAATTTTAAATACCCGGTCTCCTTATATTAGGATCAGGACTAAGCGTCTGCTGCAAATAGCCGGCCAATTGCTGCAAATTTGCTTCATTTATCTCCATTGTGAAATTCTACTTAACTTCGGCTTCTATTACGAAAATTGAACAATTTTTCTTTTCTTTTAACAAAAATATTTAACGAAACTCTAAAATCTTTAAACTTTTTTAACAAAACTTTTGATAGTTTACTGCTTTGCCGCAAATATATTTACCCAAGCACACCACTCCGAATGCTAAAATAAAAAGACAGAGATGCCACACTATTCATTTTAAATGCATACAAATGAACAGAAGTGCATATATAATAAATTTCACAATATTTGAATACAAGCTAAAGCATTCTATGTGAAGCTCTATATTTTCTTTTTGTTTTGGTTACAAATTTGTGCAGATATTTACACAATATTTTTTTGGAAACTTCGGAAGCTACAATTATTTAGCATAAGTTGAAGACAAAAAATTTATATTATTCGCAATTACGATGATGATTTAACATGGTAATGAAGAGATCTAAAGTTGCTCAGCTCAAAAACTTCGCACTAACTGATATTAGATTTTAAATTTTTGGCAGGACTTATGTTTTAGTTTTATTGAATCCCAATCAAAGGAAACTTGCGTCTGAGAAATTATATTAAGCGTTAAGTTATTAATTACCATTAATTTATTTACCTATTTATTTTTTTTTTTTTAGGAAATTATATCTGAAAGGTTGGGTATGTTTATGCAAATTACTAATATAGTTGTAGTGGTTATCTTGCCAGTGATTATCACCTATCTGAAAGGGCATCTTTTCACCTTAAGTAAGTCTATTTAAAAAGAAATACAAAGTAAGAAGATTATATTCGCTTTGATACGAGCGATACTCCCCGCCTGAAATAATAATGAGTAAACTTCTTTACCTATGGAGGGGTCATTAGATCTAGAACAATTTTTACGTTAAACGTTTAAACTGGTTGTCAGAACGATATGTGATACAGAAAATATAACGCGATTGATCGTTTTTTTAGATTCCTTCTTCCGTTCGGTGATATTGCCAGCCTATATGTGGACGGATCGAAAACTTTTTCATTCCCCCACATATTGCTGCATATGAAGGTCTTTCAATTCTTCATATATTGGGCAGCAAAAAATTCATGCACCAGTGTTCAGTTGCAATCCAAACTTTTCCGGCTGTCCACAATAAAAAGGCAGGCAGGCGGACACTTTGAATCTGATGCTCTTTGCATTTTATGAGATACAATTCTGGTTTCAATAAAGGATGATGAGGATATTAGTGTATCATTGTCCTTCGGCGGGGAGTATAAAACTATATCACAGATTTATTTTAAACCGTTTTTTTTTTCTTAAGTTGGCGCTACTACAGTGTGTTTCGTTTATTCAATGATCTTCCTAAAATTATGGAGCTACGTTCAGGTAAATATGTGGTGCCGTCAATCTTATTTCATGCGGCAGTATAATCCGAGAGAAAGACGTCCCAGCATAACGTTGGCTCAATTAAGTATGTCAGAAGCCTTTAAGTTGTAGTTAGTATATTCCGTGTTCTGGTTACAGAAAATGGTCAGTTAAACGAACCAGACGATAACGACGAGGATGTGCCTGTTCTAGTACAGTATCCTGATAATCTCTGCTACAGGGACATGTTTTACTTTCTGTTCGCTCCAACTTTATGTTACGAGTTGAATTTCCCTCGTACAACGCGTGTCAGAAAGCGTTTTCTTCTAAAACGTTTGCTGGAAGTGATAATTGGTGTAAATGTTTTAATGGCTCTATTTCAACAGTGGATTATACCGTCCGTCAGAAATTCTCTAATACCGTTTTCGAATATGGAAATAGGGCTAGCTACCGAACGTTTGCTTAAATTAGCCGTAAGTAATGCTTGATCAATTCAAAAGTAATTTTATTAATATAATAGACAACTTTTCAGTTGCCCAATCATCTAGTATGGTTGTGTTTCTTCTATTTAACATTCCATTCGCTTCTAAATGCTGTCGGAGAATTATTGCACTTTGCTGATCGTAATTTCTATGGAGACTGGTGGAACGCACGCAACATTGACATATTTTGGCGCAATTGGAATATGCCGGTACATAGGTATACTATATTGGAATTTTATTAAGCAATGTTAATACTTACAATATTTAAAAAAAATATTAGGTGGTGTGTACGCCATATATATATACCAGTAGTACGGATGGGTTATTCGAACAGTCAAGGTTCTTGTATCGTTTTTTTTGTTAGTGCTTTTTTCCACGAATATTTTGTAAGGTTAATTTTTTTTATATTGAAAACAAGAAACTATTGAATTTTTATGTTCAGGTATCAATCCCTTTACAAACTTACAAAATTTGGGCATTTCTTGGCATGATGGGTCAAATACCTTTATCCACTTTATCAAAATCTATTGAGCGAAGTTTGGGGCCACGGATGGGAAACATTGTTGTATGGACGTCCATTATTTTGGGTCAACCGCTATCTATTATGATGTATTACCATGACTATGTCGTAACTCATTTCAAAGAAGCTTTGAACAGTACCACTTACAACGAATTGTAGAACCATTTACAGGAGGCAACGTAACATTGCGGTACTTATCTAATTGAACTTCTCCGTTTGTGTGATTATGCATTTAAACTTCTTATAAGAATAACAAAGCATCGAAACATTTATTAATCATAAAAATAAAAAAGTAAGAGCTTCTTTTTTGTTAAGATCTTTTGTAATAATGTAAAACGTGTAAATACTGTTAAATATTCGAAAAAAAAGAGAAAAAAGAAAAAAAAAAATCACTATCAATTTAATTCTAGTAACAAAAAGAATTTTTGCCTAATGTGTTTATGTTTCGTCCTTTAAGTTTAACATGTGGAAGGACTTTATCTGTTTTCAACCTAACGCAAATGCAAACAAATCCAACCTTGAGATGCTGTGTATACCTTTCGACGTGGCAACTTTGGATTAAGGATGAGGAAGAATTAGTTACTCTTTATTTATTTTAGTTTTTTCTATTTAACATGGGATCTGCGGATTTATATTTCAATTAAGAAACTCCAGAAAGCACTTTGAAGCACTTCATGGAATTAAATTAATCCGCGGATAAAATTCAAAATGGCCAAAACATAAAGTTCATTGCATTTACATATGTACATATATTACTTTATGTAACTTAAGGAGCTTCAGCTGATTCGTATCAAGAAATTTATTGAAATTAATTTTCCCCGCGCGCTCTCCTTTTTATATATATTTCTTGGACAAGATAGTTTTGAGTAAGCTTAAGATAAGCCCGTATAGCCAACCTATTCGCGAGCTTTGTTGCCCATGGGTTTAACTTGTTCATAAAGTACTTTATAGTTCTAGATACCCAACAGCTCGTTTTCTGAACAACTGAACTTTTTGAACCTGGCAAATTATGAGAAAAGAAGGGAGAATGTGCCAGAGCAAGCTTTGAAATTGTAATCGTAATTTCAATGTAATAAGTAATAGGAAAATTGTGTCCCTTTTTAGAATAAACTAAAATCCTAGCTTCTCAATATGCTCCGAAATAGTTTTTTAAGTTGAATTAGACCTTTCTGTAATTTTCGATTGTCAAAAAAGGATTTTGCTCAAACAAGATCTTGACAGCATCGCGTCGTCAATCGAAACTGGCCGCCCAGAGCACGGATTATCAGAAAAATAAAAACCATCTGTTTGAAATTTTACGACTCATCTTCTGCACATTCCGTCAAAAACTATACCTTCGCCAAGTATTTTCAATAAATTCCGACACTCTTCCACGGCCCTATTTCCTTGTTAGAATTCCTACAAAGACGCGTTCACGATCTCGTCTCGCCTAATACTAGCATGAATCATCTTCGCTTCTTTATTCGTTTGCTAGTTCGGTATGTATACATTCAGAGATAAAAAGAGAGAGCAAAATATACGTCAAATGAATATGCGCACACTTGTTGAACCTTGTTGCAACCGGAAATCGAACTTTCCAGTACATACAACACCTTACCGGATCTGCAAGCAAGCATTTCATAAAGCCACCTTGCCCTCTGAAAGTGTAAAAAAAAAAAACAATGGTCGCTAAGTGGCGACTCTTCGTTATTGAATACTTTCTTACCTGATTATATGCAGCATAAGCTGCAGCTCAAAAGTTTCGTTAAATTGGATTGAAAATGATCAAAAATTTCTATTTCACTGCTCTGTTGCGAAATCGTTTAGTGTTAAAAGAAGCCATGACTTGTGAGAGCAATTCCGCCGAAACGGAGGAAACAAGGATGATAAGTTGTTAGCTACTATCGATGAGAAAAACGACGCAATAAACAATTCGCTGCCTGAATTTGCGCTATTTCTTTTTCCGCGACACCGATGCGGCATCGTGAAAATATTTGTATATTTTATCGTTTTAGTCGTTTATTGGGAAGTATTCGTGGTATGAGATGGAAACTTTTTTTTTCAGAGCGCGTATAATACTAGCAGACCGTATAAACTGGAAATAGACACATGTCAGTAGCTAATAACTGATCACGCCTGTTAACAGTATCAATGCTGTACTGGGTATAAAAAATGGGGAATTTTTCTTGCAAACAACTACAAAATTGGACTTTCCACACAAACGTGTATAAATTGTAATTTTTTTACAATTTTTTAAATGTGATTATTAAAATTAGGAGACATAACACATAAGTTACTTTTTTTCATTTTCTATTACACCTGTGTAAGCACAATAGTTACTTCTGCAGTCTTTTTTTCGGCGTCGATTACAAAATTTGATAACAAAAGCAAAATATATGAATGCGGGATGAATAGCATCTGTAATATGTAAGGAAAATGCAGAGATTTCAATTTAAAGTATAAAATGGGTTAAAATAAGTTCTTCTGTTGACCTTTAACAAAACAAGAGAAAGTGTCATCGATGCAAAATATGTTAACTTGCATAAGATTGCGATTATTTGGTTTGTATTCTCCAATATGATTAAGGTATTGCTGTCTTTACCAGAGTAATAATGTGCAATGATAAGAAAAAGTAAAAAAAACATTTAATTAAGAGCTAATTACTATTTTATTACCAATGGGATGGAACATTGATGTCTTGATGAAATTGTCTAGTCACAAAAGCTATCTTCTTAACCTTATAACTATCCTTGTAATTTAACCATTGAAAAATTGATATTGTAGACAGCTTAAAAGTTTATGAATATGGCATCGATACGTACGGTTGGATATAGATTCTTCTTAATTTCAACGTGCGTTCTTTATCCACAACTCGCAATCCTCGCCGTTGAATAACAAGATTGATTGTTGACAGCAAAGCACAAAAAAAAAAAAAAAAAAAAAACGAGAAATACTGCCAAAAGCTGCTTCAATATATATTCCATCTTTCGGATATGGTAATTCTTGCATACATACAAACTAGCGTCGTCTTACTCCGTCGTCTGTCTGTGCAAATTAAAATTGAAGTTCTCCGTGATTTATTAATAAATTTTAGCACGAAAACGGAAAAAAAATATAGTGAAATTTATTAAAAAACTTTAAAGTTTTAACAATTTAACAAAGGTTGACGAAAAAACCGAACAAATAAATGTTTTAATAGCTAAAAAACTGTAGAAAATTAGCGGCAAACTTTTTATAAGGTGAGGTTAAAGAGTTTCTACCATTTTTTCGTTGATTTTTTCTGCCATTCGTTTAAGTCGATATTTCATGTTATCGGCTTTTATGAGCTATTCATGGGGGTATTTTTTTGTAATCTTGTGCTAATGTATTCGTATACTGTGTGCGTGTTACATTTAGTGCGGCAGCAATTTCTTTAATTGTGTGAGATAAATGTTCTGCATGCGTTTTTTACTTTTGGCGTAAGAAAGGGAGACCGCATAAAACAGCATTAGATTATCTTTTTTAACTAAATTTAAAATATGTTAATAATTTCGAAACAGAGAGTTAAATATTTAAAGCAGTTAACAAATTTACGTTCTATTTTACCGGTTTGCTCAGAAACCGTAGAGCAGACAACAATTACCACCGCATATATAAAACATCACACAACAGTAATAGAAGACTTTGTATTAATAGCTAATACGAGATTAAAGTTTGGAAATCACGTAAGTATTTTTTTTTATTTTCCTAAATATGGTTTCTGAGAAAAAATAGTAATTTTAAAATACGTAAAGATGATGGGTGGTCGTCATAATTTGCGAGGTGGAAATGGTGGCGGTCGTTGGAGCGGCGGTGGCGGCTATGGCGATGGAGGTTATGGCCGTGGTGGTTACGATAACTATCAAGGCGGTTACAATAACTTTGGTGGCAACGGCATGAATCCCTTTAATAGTAAGTGCTTAAATGCCTTCTTTTACAGTAAACTTTTTGAGCAATGCTTCTCTATAGTGCCGAATAATTTCAATCAAAACGGTTTGATGCAATTAATGAGTGCGATGGCTAGTGGTTTCAATATGAACCCTCCCCCACCGCCACCGGCTCGGATGTCGTGTGGCGAATTGCGCGCACATCACGCCGGAATGATAGTGGAACTGACAGGTCGTCTTATTAAGAAGCGAGTTAATCGTTTTGTAGAGTTAAGAGATCGTAATGGTGGGGCAGCCCAAATGGTAGTTCTGGAAGATAAGGTAATAGCATATAACCTTCTCTTCGAATAAATCGCCTGAGAAGTAACAATCTCATGGATATTTTCAGTATCCTCGGATAGCTAGACGAATACAAAATATGCCGGAGTATACTTTGCTGACTATCGTTGGGCAAGTGATGAAAAGGCCGTCTCATTCATGTAATCAAACCATGCCAACGGGCGAGATTGAAGTGGAAGTACAAGAGATTTTGAATATTGACTTTAGTGCTGGCAATAAACGACCGGGAGACAAACGTTCATATAGCACTATGGCTCAGCAAAATTATACTGGCATCACTAGTACTGAGTATAAAATGGCCAGTAAGTATAAAATTGTTATAAATAGAAACGATAGTGTGTTATTTTCCAAACTAATTGCGTTTAGAATCTGAAAATATACTGAAATATTTTGAAAATCGTGATATAACGTGCAATGATTTGCGTCGCAAAGACATTGGTAAAGATGTTACCCTAGTGGGATGGATACCATCAGCTAAAAACACTAAATTCATGCAACTGAAAGATGGTTATGGTCAGACCCAAATTGTCGTGGAGGATCAAGTAGTAAGTTTTTTTATATCTTAAAATTGATTTTTCGAATGTTTTTGAACTTTTTAAATATGCAGATGCAGGAAACTTGCGCTAGTGCACCTGATCATACTGTGCTATTAATAACCGGTAAAGTTTTAGGAAGACCACGCGCTAATATTAATATGGTAAGGAAAATGTCTAAATTAAATTGAATACGAAATCTCGAATGGAAATTTTTTTTTTTTGTTATTGTAGAAGTACGAAACTGGAGAGGTTGAGGTAATGGTCGAAACAGTTAAGATCTTAAACCCCGAAGATCCTTATGATGGTCCTATCAAAGCTAAAGATAAAGTCCAAAAATTATCCATTGACGATCTAGATGAAGAGGACGGTGAGGCGTCAGAAAAGAACGGCGAAGCCATGGAGGACAGCGATACAAGTGCACATAAAGTGGTTAAAGTGGCTGATTTAAATAAATTTGCTGACCGTTCGCATAATTGTGGTGAATTGGCCAGCGACAATATTGGAGAGAAAGTGTCGATATGCGGCTGGCTAGAGTTCCAGCGTATGGGTAAATTTTTGGTTTTACGCGATGGCTATGGCCAAACGCAAGTTTTGCTGACTGATAAGGTGAAAGGTTTGGAAAGTTATCCAGATGGCTTGTCCTTGGAGACAATTGTGAAGGTGGAGGGCACAGTCATACCACGTCCGGCAGCCACAATAAATCCGAAAATGAAAACCGGACACATTGAAGTTGAAGCAGAGAAGGTAGAGGTTTTGAATGCAGCCAAGAAAAATTTACCCTTCGAAGTGCGTAAATTTAATAGAGCTGGTGAACGTCTACGTCTTACGCATCGTTATATAGATTTGAGGTAAGAAATTCTTAAGCTTATACCCACCAACCAGGCGTTGGGTGTATAGTAATTCTGTCATTCTGTTTGGAAGTACTCACCCAAAACTCCGCTAAGTATACAAACAAAACAATATGAGATTAAAAACCTATTTAGCCGTGTCTGTCCATCGAGGTCCATTATTCATCGCGAATATTGAAAGAGTGAGAAATAGAGCTAAGGACGTAGAAAATGGTCGCCATGTCCGTTTTCCCAGACACCATTGCAGGCGTAAGAATTGGGTGCAGAGTCCAAATGTGCCACAAATATTATTAATTACATCGCGGAAATGGTATCAAATACAAGTACAACATGTATACAACCACGCCCATAGTTTTATACATTCATCCTATGTACTCATATGTCACTCGCACTGCCATATCATATATGGCAAGGGTGGCCAACTTCTGTCTTTGTATGATCGACTTTTTTTCTTAAAGATGGTTCGCGATCGATCTACTCAAATTTTGACGAGCAACCTAAGTTTCTTCATTCAAGTACGTATCAATGTTAAGTTTGTTTCCTGTTGGCTGGCATCATCCATAAACCGCTTTGCGGTCGACCTGTTGGCCACCCCTGGTATATGGTATGGAGTTCAGCTGACGAATATTTCGGATCGAGGCGGTGGGTATCCAATTTTCTCCCTAAGAATGCGCTCTCTTTTATTCTTTTTTTCGTGTGATTAAATATTTTTACCCATTACCGGAGGATGGAGGTATATTAACTTTATAACATCCAAAAGTATGCATTGCAGTCGTCCTAAAGAGTATATATGGATCTTAAACTTCAAATTCCCTTCCATTAAGGGCTCAAGGCCCATATCTTAAAATTGTAGAATAAATAGTCAATGAGGCCTTTGTTAAAAAGAAAAAAAACTTTCAAACAAAAAATACATTCACATTTCATATTACGGTATAAAAAAGGCTACACACATCTAAGTACTTACCACATGAATATCGAATTAAAAGGATTAAAGTTGGTGTTACTGCTTGCTAATAAAATTTTCCATTCATTTTTCATTCCTATAAAGCGGAATACCTTAACAGTCAGTTGGTAGAGAAATGCATTTAAAAGAAAAAAGTAAAGATGCACCATAGTGCAGTCACATGCGAGCTTGTCGGTTTGACTTCAAATGCTTTTCCCTTAATGCAGGGAAGGAGGTCGCCTTCAGATGAAAGCTTAGCTAGAAAATGCCTAACAATGTTGAAGCGATAGTCAGTCATGTTTATTTTTGATTCATCCGATTTAAAGAAAATGTTTCCAAAACAAAATTTATGCAAATTGTATGGAAATCACTTGCTAATAGTAATAATTACAGTAAAGTATTGCACTTCGGACATATAAGCCACAAATTTATTGGCTTAGTCCAACTTTACTCAACAACAAAAAAAAAAAAAAAAATAGTAATAATTATAGCTTGAATTTATTCGTGCAAGTCAATGATCAACTTTATACATATCCACATGTAGAAATTCGTCGAATCTATGCTAAACAGTCACTAAAAAATCGTTGAAATTTTATTACATTGAATTTGAAGTTTAAAGTCGATATATTCTTTATTAGTGTAAAATATTCTGATTAGGTTTAGTCATGTCCGTTTTTACTTCCTTCATTTGTTGCTGGGATTTTCCAACGTGCAAGAACTAAGATTAGAAGGTAACGTGTGCTACGTACGTACATTCATTCTGAGTTCGAATTCGAAAATGGGCATTGTCCGCCTCTGAATATGCCCAAAATAACTCAAGAGTCTTCGAAAGGACCTCAAAATGTTTTTATCGATAATCTACAATAGTCCAGAGATAGATGATCTATCTATCATCAAGAAAAATGTACAAACTTTATGTGTTCACTTTAGGTGGTGGGTATTCAAAAATCGCCTATAGGCGAATGTAATATCGTCATCAATTTTTCTATTTATTTTCTTCGTCTTAGGTTCGCTGATATGCAGCATAACTTGCGCATGAGATCACAGGTTATTATGCGTATGCGCGAATATCTTATTAATTATTTGGGTTTCGTCGAAGTGGAAACACCTACTTTATTCTGTCGTACACCTGGCGGAGCCCAAGAGTTTGTGGTGCCCACACGCAAGCCGGGGCATTTCTACTCTTTAGTGCAGAGCCCTCAGCAATTCAAACAAATGTTAATGGCGGGTGCTATAGATCGCTATTTTCAAGTAGCTCGCTGTTATCGTGACGAAGCTACACGACCAGATCGCCAGCCGGAATTCACCCAACTTGATATTGAATTGTCGTTTACCAATCGAGAAGGTATTATGCAATTAGTAGAAGAGGTACTACGATATTCATGGCCCAAAGAATATTCTAAAATACAAACACCATTCCGCCGCATCACGTATGAAGAAGCCTTGGAAAAATATGGTACTGACAAGCCCGATATAAGATTTGGTTTAACTGTAAGATCTGCAAACTATTCCAATCTAAAATTGTTCGCAATTACAAAAAAACAAACATTCTTCTAGTTATGCAATGTCACCGATATTATTGAGAAGAATCAAACATTTATGGAGACATACACTGATATGGCTTCATATGCTTTAGTTGTGCGCGGTAACGAAGGCTTCTGGAGTAGCACAGCTCGTAAACATTACGAGAGTCTTAGCAAAGAATTCCCAGGCACTTTATTTGTACGCAAATTTATGGTAAGCTTTCAATTCAAAGCAATTATATATATATACGTATATATATATATTCTCCCTGTTATATATGCAAATTTTTCTTTTTAAATTTACAGCAATACAAAGACGTTTTGGAACGCTTAACTAATCTCCTTACAACTGAGGTAGCACAAGAATTGATAGTTAAATTTGATTTGGAAGAAAATGATTTACTTTTCTTAGGTATCGGCGAGAAGAGTGAAACTGTAAGTTCTCAGTCAATTTCTATTTAAGTTTTATATATAGTGGATATATTTATTTAGGGGATATTTAGTAAAAAAAATCATTTCTTACCAAATATTAGTGGCAGACTAAACATTTATTTTAATTTTCCCGATCTTCTAAGATAGTTTATTGCGACTCATTAGACAAGTCTATGGTTGGAAACGCTCGAATTATAAGGTTTCATATAGATTACAAAGTACAAGTTTGTTGTGCGAAGAGATCTTCTTGAAGGGAAAAAATCATAGCTTTTTTTATACATTAAGTAAAGTATTGCAGATTTGTTCAATATTTGGAAGGTAGCGAAATACGGTCCGAGGGTCGTCATAAACTGTACCTTTTCTTGAGTAATGTGAATGGAAAAGAGAAATATCTTTGTGTCTACCCACCTGTTGACCTCACGATTTCAAGGCCACCTTTGGAAGAAAAATGTTGTTGTTTTTTCAAATTGGGTTCGAAAAATTCCGAGCAAGCAATAATCAACAAATGATAATTTTTCCTCTTTTGCTTAAGCATAGGTTTAGAATTTTAGAAGTTTTAGTTGAGACCTTTATGTTAAGCCTTAATTGAACATACAGGCCTAATCCATCTCCTCTTCCACATTCTGTATAAGAGGATTGAAGCTTTACTCTGTCACAACAAATAATGGATTAAAAATTTTGGTTTGGGGCGACACCAACTTCTTTCCTGGGTTGACGACAATCATCAAATTGTATAATTGCTTCTTAAAGTTTTCAGATGGAGCTTTTTTTTTTTTTAGACTTGAATCTCTCGTTTTGTAATTGTTTTGCAATTTTTTATCTAAATGTTTCTCATTTGTAGCAAAAGCTTTTGGGTAAAATACGTGTGGATTACCATAACTTTTTGCTGGAGCATAACAAAGCTCGCAAGAATTATGATAACAAATTCGTTTGGATTATCGACTTTCCGATGTTTGAACGCAATCCAGAAACTGGTAGCTTTGAGAGCGTTCATCACCCTTTCACTGCACCCCATTCCGACGATATGGACGCTTTTATTAATTCCAAGGCTGAAGATCTAGCTAAGATACGTTCGCAGGCTTATGATTTGATATTGAATGGGCAAGAGGTTGGCGGGGGTTCTATGCGTATACATGATCGCGACATGCAGCAATTTGTTTTGGAACAAATTCTGAAATTACCCAATGATAATTTGACGCATTTATTGAATGCCTTGGAATCAGGGTGTCCGCCGCATGGCGGTATAGCCTTGGGTTTGGATCGTTTGATGGCCATAATGTGTCGCACGGCTTCAATACGTGATGTCATCGCATTCCCTAAGTCCCTGAATGGCAGAGATCCCCTCTCCAATGCCCCCGTACCGATATCGGATGATGAGAAAGCATTGTATCATGTCTCGGTCGTTGAAAATGAAAATGAGGAAGCCACAGCTCATGCTCAAGAAGACGATGATCCGGATGCTGCCAGAGCTCCACCTTCACCATTAGCCATGGACGAAGATACACAAGACATAAAGGCAGAACCAGTTGAGCCCATGGCTATTGATGAGCCTGCACAGGCTTCAACACAAGCGTCAGCACCACCACCACCAGCAGCAGCAGCAGCAGCAGCAGCAACAGCAACAGCAACGGCAACAGCAACAGCAGCACCGGCCGCACCTGCTGAAGAAACTAAAGATATCGGGATACCCATTATTAAAGCTAAACGCGTAGTCAAGAAAAAATAAGCAGTTTTACGATAACAACGACAACAGCAACTGCATATATATTTCCTTTTCAAATCACAAATTATCTAGAGTTACATGTTTCCCGTTAATACCAGCAGAGAGAAATAACGAACAGTAACTAGTTTAAATATGAACAAAAAAATTATATATAAAAAAAAAAACAAATTTTTTAAAACCTAACTTATTCTTATTCTGCGTAATTGTTCAAGTTTGTCTCTTACACAAAATATTAAATTGAGATAATTAAAAGAAAAAAAGCGACAAAAGAAAAAAAGAAAAAAAAAAAAGAAAGAATGAAAGAAAGCAAGAAAAACGATTGTCATATATTCCTTTTACAATATCTTCTACTTTTCACTAATCTTCACTAATCATATTACAATTACGCTCTTTGTTTCATTTAAAATAACTTTGTTTTCGGAAACCACTTTATATAAGGAAAGTGATAAATCCATTCTTAAAGGCATTTTTTTTTTTTCTCTTATCTTTTCCCCTTTTATTTCACTTTTTGTATTAACCTCGACGTTGTTTTCAACAAATATGAAGAAAAAGAAATACTGAAACTGTTAATATTAAGGAATAATTATATTAATCATCATTTATATCATTCATATACCATAAATTCAATTAAGTAATTGAACACAATTACAATAAAGAATAATCATTGACGGGAAATGTCAAAGTGAGTTTTACAAATTTATGGGTGAAAATAAAGATTATTGGTGATGGATGCAGATAATAGGAAGATTTGCAAAAAAAACCAAAATTAAAAGAAAACTGCACTCGTGTTATTGTGAATTCTGGATATATTCGTCATCTTAGGTAAAAAGGTCTAAAGCCTGTCAGTAGGTGTAGATACCGTCCGAGTAAAAGAGATGTTTTCTCACGATTCGAATCGTTGCACTGACACTATCTCAAAGCGGAGCTAACGTTATTTGTACAATTTTGTAAATTACATGTGTTCGTCTGCCGTCTATTGAAATTGTGGATTAAGTTTCAAAACGGCTTTCATTCATCAACCGGCATATGCGCATTTCAGAATTATTTGCTCATTAACTTCTTATCATACCTTACTCCACTTGTGCTAAAGGTGCATTAAATTTTTGCGAGTGTATGCAAGAGCGAGAAAGTTTCGTTAGAGACCCTACCGACTTTTATTACCACAATTGACTGAGGATCGTGATTTAACGACAACTGCCTGGCATGTGCGGATGTATTTTAATTGTAATATCTTTAGGTAGCAGCTCTCGAGCTGGATTAATGGAATTTGTTATCTTGACACGTTTTGGACTATGGACCAACTCCATTGAAATTGTATTCTACTATTCTTGATGTAAGTATGCCCCTCCGTCCACCTGTCCACCTGTCTATGGGAGGTATTTCGTAAACGTTTTCCCGTTCGCAAAAATGAGGATTTTTGCCTGCAAATTTGGCAAAAGAATGCAGATGATACGCCTATAATGCAACCTAAACTGAAAACTTCTTTACGCATCTTTTGCTCATTACTCGTAAACTACAACAGATACACGATAGGAATTTTCACTTTTATTCTACAAACATAGAAGAAAATCAATCACACCCACTCAGCGTTACAAAGTTTAAAATTAATTTTTTTTTAAGATAACGGTGGTGGGTATAAAATATTTTATACGCCCAAGTCGAAATGGCAACAATTCTTAAGAAGCATAACCAATCTAAGTTTTTGGATTTGTATGAAATTTTCTAAGCTTTTGGATTTTTATGGAAAAATTTCCAAGTTTTTAGATTTTTATGAAATTTTCCAAGTTTTTGGGATTTTGTGGAAAAATTTCCAAGTTTTTGGATTTTTATGGAAAAATTTCTAAGTTTTTAGATTTTTATGAAATTTTCCAAGTTTTTGGGATTTTGTGGAAAAATTTCTAAGTTTTTGGATTTTGTATGAAATTTTCTAAGCTTTTGGATTTTGTATGAAATTTTCTAAGTTTTTCTATCTGAAAATATTGCAAATAAAAATATTATCTTACTTATCACTAACGGGCGGTAGTTATTTAATTTGTCCTAATGTTTGCAATAGCTAAACAGAAGCTTCAGATATCCTATATAAATAAATGATATATTTCGTTTTAGGGTTCTTGTAACTGCTTGACTTGTTCCCTGATCACTTATCAAATCAATTTTCGATCTACTATCCAACTTTTGAAGTCAAAAAACCAGTGACTTAAGATCAATAACTATTCACTTGAATTTAGTTTCAATTAAGCATTTCTTTTTTTTTTATAATTTTCAATATTTTGAAGACAAAGGAGATTTTATGTTCAGCTGCGACCTTTGAAAAACCAAAAAGAAGAAGAAGTCAGTAATCGATTATGATAATTACTTTTGTATTTTTTAATGTTTGTGGATGAAAAACATATACGCGTAGTGCTTATGCACAAATATGCTTAAATACGTAGATACATAAATACACGCATTTAAAATATATGTTTGTCGCCTTTACGAAACCGTATGATGGCGGAAACAAATATTTTATATCTTTATTATATAATTCATAGAATTTCTTGCCTAATTTCACTAAAACTTATTTTTATAATACTGAGCGAATACTTGGGCTCATTTACTTGACAGGGAACTTTTATTAGAGCAGGTAAGTAAAATGGATTCGCTTTATGGCGAGTCCTTGACGTCCATTGCTTAATTCCAAGTAAGTTTAATGGGGTAAAAGATACAACTGTAAACTTGATCTATGGACTAAGGAGTTCTGTGTCAAGTTTTGTTTCCTATGTTAACTTTTGCGGCTTTGGGAACTCAAACAATAAATAAATGGTGGTAATCGAATGGATATATTACAGTTAAAAGGACTCTGAAAATCAACCCGACCAGCAATATATATTTTATGAAATTTCCAATTTCAATATTATAAGCGAAGAGATGATAAAAAGCCTTGTGTGCAGCTAAAACATTACTCAGTAAGTTCATAGGATGATATAAAGATGTCACCGCTATTGACAAATCCATCCGATTTTTAGATAATGCCACCTTTCCAACGAAATTCGCGAAAATTTCATAATGTTCGTAAGGTGACTTAAACTACTGTAACTTGTAAACTAACGTCCGGGATGTCATGAAGTCTTGACATAATTCCTTTAAAGGCTGGCGCTATCTAAATATAATATATAATCATCAATAGTTATTCTATATCTGCATCGGTCATCTTTCCACAATGAGCATACACCGTGCGGCCATGGGTCAATCGACTTGCTTATTAAGAAGATGGAATCATGGGCCGATTGAGTATTTCTGAGAGTTACGGAGGAAAAAAGATTTAGAGTATGCCGTCCGTGTGATGGAACTCCAAAGCCGAGGCTTTAAAATAAAAAAATAATAAAAAGAAATAGAAATCGATGCTTTTCGCAGATCGGTTTCCGGACTTGATCCGATGGAAGTGGAAAAGGTCGTTAAATCTATTTTTAGATATATATTTTTTAAGAAAAAGTTTTAAAGTGGAATGCTTTTCAGGCACGATATCCTGTCTTGGCATGGCTCCATGAATTATCCTATTCACTCCAAGACGGTTCTCTGATGCCTTCTCTATTTTATTACAAAAGTTACCTCTACTGTTGGGTTAATATATTCTCTATAGTAAATGTAAAAATGGAAACTTGTACGGATTATTAAAATGAGACGAGAAATTAACTTAAAATAGGAACACTAAATATGGAACTGTCTATAAAGCCGGATGTAAGATTTTCACGGTACTCATCCAAGTTAATTTTCAATTGTTTTTCATGCGTTGGACTCTTATTTAAATCTTTAATATCTTCCTCTTCAATTGAAACGCTGGGCTTATCGGCAATATTGCTATCGTCAACATGCGTCCACATGAAGTCATAGGGACTTTCAGTTTCGTGTTCCTGTAAATTATTGAAGGTGGAATCCAATTTTCCCCATTGATCAATAAATTTTTGAAGGGGTTCTACCTTCTGCGATGGTATTTCGAATTTTATGTTTGATTCATTCGTCGATTTGTTCTTTTTCCACCAATCTTTCAAACTAAGTACATCTACACCTTTGCCCAAAGCGAACGGAAAAGCCTCCTTTGTTTTAATAATAAACAAACCACGAGTACTCGGTTTTACGTGTTCGCCAGCTTCCACCAAATAATCGTTCGGCGGACACATGCCCAGAATGTAAGTGAGATATGAACTACAAGGCCAACCCCAAAAGCCCTGAGGTGAACGTATAGATTCTAAATAGTAAGCGGGAGCTCTCTGATGACTGCAAGCAAAGGCATCTAAAACAAGTGAATCCACAAATATTCTGTAGGAAAAAAGTGTAGAAATCAATGAGAGCGAACTTACTCATCGTTGAATTATAACAGCCAGGCTGCATTATGCCGCCGTTCATGTAAAAATCCGCATGACCACATCGTTCCAGCTTGCCTTGGACAATGGCATTCGTGTGAATGACATCAACGTAAGCAGCATCGCTTGGATCGAGCTTATGGGCTGCCGAAGCGGTTATAAATAGAGGCATGGCAGGATCTAAGCCTAAGGGATGGAATAATTTAACTGTAAAACACATATAAAATAATGAGCAAATACCAATACCTGTTATACGAGGCAGCAGAAATGAACCCAAATTTCTTGCTATATAATTGGTTAGCTGGGCACCCAGTGAAAACCCGATAACATGAATATCGGATGCTCCCGTGTCTAATATGCGTTCAACTAGCTTAGCTACGCAGGCGCCCGTATGACGTGTATTATAAACAGCGCTCATATAGCAAGGACTTAGGGACAATTTACTCCAGTCTACGTAAAATATATTGTGATGACCTATTGCCATGTATTCTAAATTCGAATGACGAGATCAGGAATCAGGAATCGGAAATTTTGGAATATTTTCTTTATAGACCTCACTCACCATCTTTCATTAGTTGTAGAGGGTGCAAGAACATATCCGAATTATACCCGTGTATTATAATTTTGGTCGGATGCAATTTATTAAAATGTGAAGACGTAAGATTTGATTTTTTTAGACTTTCATCGATGTGCACAAATTGCCGATCTTTTGGATTTTTACGGGTATATAAGTAAAACAATATATCACGGTCGGGACATTTACGATCTACCGTCCATATGCATGGACCTATGCTAATATCACGTCCAAGAGGTGGATCAGCCATAGTAATAGAAGGTTTCGATACAACCGGAACTGAAGCGTTTTGAATGCTATTACTATTGCTGCTAGTAGGCAGTAATTCCTGTGGCGTATTGTGAGAGGTAATAAAATGTGGCCTAGCATTTGTTGTTGTAGGAATCCAAAGCGCTGCAAGGGAAGAAAAAATGTGTGTGTACATTAAATTTTCAAATAATTGGAAAGCAAAATACCCAACGTTTGGAGATATGAAGGAAGTAAAATAAAAATATTTGTTTTTTTCTAGAACACCCGTCTTATTATACCGATCAATTCGCAATCATTTGTGTGTCTGCCCGTCTAGTTTTGTTGTGTACAGCCTACAGATATTTTGATGAAATTTCATAAACCGAGGTGAAGGAGATGAAAATGGTTCGACCACTTCTCACATAACGGCTCATTTCGAAAAGTCGTTATATGAATAACTGGATTAATCGAAGTAGTGTAAGGTATTTAATGGTAAACCTTGACCCACTATAGCCTTTTTATTTGTTCTTTGATTGGTAGAAGTATTTTATAAAAATGTGATCCCCTTTAAAAAGGTAAAATTAAGAGTTTTCTTAAACAGTTGGTCGGAAGCAGTAGTTCCTATGTGGATTGGAATGATCATAACGCTGTTGAATAAAGAATTTGTTATAACATTTGTTATAAAATCGGAGCATTTATTTGATGCATAACATAAAAAATATTTGCAAGAAAATTCATTCGAAAGAGCTTCATAGGTAGGTTAAGTCACAAGCTTTCATTTATGTGATTCTTATTTCAGTCGGGTTTCAAAAATATTATAATATTTACTACAGATACGAAATGTGAGCGGAATTTCCTCTCATACGAGATTTTGCGCTAGAAAAGCATTAATATTTATTAATGGAGTCTCTTAGACAAGGCGGACCTTGCCGTTGTCATAATTGTCTAGAATATTATTTTGAATCTACTCAAAGTATTTTTTTGTTTTCCGAAACTCATTCACTTCTTGAGTTTAAAAAATTTTCTATCCGAATGACTCGAAAGTATTCCTTTTCCTAATTCTTGAGAAGACATTGGTGGAGCTAGAGTACCTTCTTGCCCTGAAAAGAAAATCGGGAAGTATATGTTTTAAAGCGAATTTCTTCTACACTTGGCTGTAATTTACTGATCTACAGATCTGTTCCAATAGCCAGTATAGGCAATAAGTAACGCAAAATTTCAGATACGCATTTTGGCGAACAGTACATGCAATGGTATGCAATTTTAAGCAAAGATTGGTCATGAAGTACGATTCAGCTTCACTGTCGCGAAAAGCCACAAAGTATGGTGTTGCTGCACCGTCACCAAAGGGTTCATGTTTCCCTTAGAGAATCATTTTAATTACTGCAGATTGGTTTTGATGCTGGTAAAGATTCAAATGCGAATTCTTATAAAATTGTATACGCAACTTGCCAACACCCAATAGCTTTGGCAAGTTAGACAAAGTTAAAGCAAAGATCGGCGGGAAATTCATGAGGTTCCTTTTCTACAGTAACATTTTGTCGATTTTGGCACCCCATCTTACCGTCCTTATTACGTGTCCCAATTGAAGTTGACTTAGGGTAAGCACTCCATGGGAAATGCGTGTAACTGACAAATTCAATTCATCACCAGCGGAGTGTGCTTGTCACTGCTTAAACCTTTGTGTGTTATTGACATGGGAAGATGATGCTCCTTGCTTTGGCTTTTGGGATGGAAAGTTAATCAAGTGAATGCAAAGACCATACCGAAGTCGACATGCGAGTACGAAAATGCATTATCGATATAAGATTTTAAAGTAAATTCTAAGAATTTAATTTTTCAGTTCGAATCCCCGAAAATATTCCAGCAACTTTTCCAAGAGATAGTTGTTAAGAATATTGATGGAAGTAAATCTTTACACTTACACAATACAGTAAAAAAAAACTTCCCTCGTTGTGCTATTTTTTTTTTTTTTTTTTTTGGGTTGTTGAGTAAAGTTGGACTAAGCCAATAAATTTGTCCGAAGTGCAATACTTTACTGACTCGTTGTGCTATGTACAAATATTTGAAATCTACTTTTTTCCAAAAATTCGAATTTT
>KK502910.1:0-19924 GCA_000688735.1 Glossina austeni | reverse complement strand
AGCTTCTCTACCATAATATCTACATGATGTCTGTCTATCTGTATTCTTGTGTTCAGCCTACAGCCCGCTATTTTCGAGATATTTTGATGAAATTTGGTACACCCATGTTTCTTAGCGGAAGGAGGAAAGCTATCGAGCATTCCCCATATAACGTCTTAGTTGGTAAGTCGTTATAAGGAAAAATTTTCTAATGATTAGGGTTTCTTGGCAGAAACCACTTAGTAATAATATTTCGGTGAAAGCTTTGCACCGACGGGATCAGTTTTTTCAACCTCTTGCCATATAATTCTTCCCATGGAAACTGAATCTTTATATGGTAAAAAGTCTTACTTTTCAAAACTTTTTGATGGAAATTCGTTCATAATAATAATTTGACATAGAACGTAACCTTACCAAATTTGGACCACGTACAGCTATTTCTTGGAAAAAATGATTCCATTTGTTCTATAAAATGATTCCATTGGTCATTTTATTTGTTTTATTGAAGAGAACATGTTAAGGGACCAATTGTTCGAAATAAATTTTACATTTTCGTTACGGGTTCAATTATTTGCTACCATTCTATTAATTATACTAGTGAACCTATTAAGATTTGTATTCTATTCTATTAATTATACTAGTGAATCTATTATGAATTGTAATGCGCTTAACAACAATCCCCCTTCATACACATTAGGAGTGAATTTTTTTCAAGTTAAGAGATGAAATAACGAATTTTTTTTCACTTCTACATGATCGGTAAGGATTTGCAATTGCATTTAAGTTCAACATATCGAGATGAGTGAGATTATTTTCTTGACAACCAAATATTATGGTTTCGTACGTTTCTCTACGAAATCGATGTTATCGTAACAGATAGTATAGAAAGCCGTCGAAGTCCAAGGAAGGGCTTTATATACATGTTTTACAAATGTGCGTTCATTTGCTTTCTGTCTTCTGACAGCAGAAGCATGGCTTCAAGACTTGACTTTGACTTTTATGCAGAAAACGTGATTGAAATTTTTAATGTAGAAATTCTTAAATGAAATTTAAGTTTGCCCAACTAATTAAGTAAAACATTCATAATTAGACAAAACATGTCGAATGGAGAGATGAATAGCTTTTTATAAAAAAAAAAAAAAAAAAACCGGCTCAAGTTAAGTATAATTTCTTTTTTATTGTGTTAATCAAAATAAAACACTCGCGCACCACGTCGCGTCACACACAGTTTCTCATTTAGCTTCGTTACAAAATATTAAAACGTAGGCCTTGTTACCGTATAAAGGTTTCCTTCTCATGACAAATCAACGCATCTACACTGCGGTTTCCAAAAAACAAATCTATTGTGTGATGCGCACACAATGAATGAATGTCACGCTACCATTGCACTACTGGTTTTCAGCCTAACAAACTGAAGGTGAGACCTTGTTGCCGTGCGAAAGTTCATATTCTAAAGTAACGTTTACTTAAAAATTGTCAAAGAAAGGGTTCAATCCTCACGTATTTCGCCCATTCATCTGTGAGCCTATAATTCCACAACGATTTTTGTCAACAAATATTAAGAATTTGGAAATTTTTTTAATGCAAATATTACTTCAAAATAAAGCATTGCAACGGGACTGATCATAAATATAGATCGGTTGAATTGCTCGGTTTGCAGTGATGGGATTCATTCGCGGCGCACAACAGGTCGGTGTATAAAACTGTATAAAGGCGTAAGGAAATCTGCTATCTGTGAAAAAAAGTAAACAGATTTCAGAGAGACAAAGTTAACTGATTTAGAAAATCATTCTTATTCTACGTTCGTAAATATCGTCCAAATCAGTAGGTCTTCAATAATTTGCATCAACATATCTCGCAACCTTCCACTTCCGCCTTTTTTTAAAATCAGGCGACAACGAAAAGACAAACGTGATGAAATCAATTCAGCAAATCTGGGCGATCGCATATAGTTTATGTGGTTCCAAGGGGTTATTATGAATTATTTTGATTGATCAGGAATATATAGGCTTTATGAGGGTCTAAAGAATTATTCTGGACGATCTCGGGCGATCAGGAAAATATAGACTTTATTGGGCTACAAGGGATTATTTCAAACGATATTGGGCTCTCAGGTATATATAGACTTTATGTGGCTACAAAGGATTATTACAAACGATATTGGGCTCCCAGGGAATTATAAACTTTATGGGGCTCGAAGCGATTATTTTGGACTTAATGAAGGGCGAAATATAAATCTTTCTGTGACGTGTGTATGTCGGGAATGTTGACCGTGAAATACCGAAACGTTGATTATTTTGTGCATTTATGAAATTGAAATGAAAATTTTGTGCATAATCTTGTAACGTAGTTATGTACAATGAATTTTTGTTGTTGTTTGTTTGTTTTGTTTCTTTTTTTTTTTTTTTTTCTTTAATTGTTTACAGAGGTTTATTTAATTATACAAAATTTTATAACAGAAATTTTTTAATTATTACTCGTATAAAAGGCTAGCATAAGACAATAACACATATATATATATATTTCAAGGTCATCTTTTTTTTTTTATAATTTATCGTCTGTTTGCTGTAATCAGACGGAATTGTTTTTCATACGCGCCATTGGAGTGAGAATGAAAGTATAGGAATGTGTTCGCTTTGTAAGTAACGTTTAAAGGCGCAAATTGGCATAGCGTCATGTTGGCCGCCTTTAATCTGGCAGGGTAGCATTTAACCCATAGCATGACTTTATCGTTAAAGTATTTGAAGAGTAAGCAGCGACAACATATTTCTAACATTTGATCCTTTGCTTAGGATGAAAGTCTTTTAGCACTAAAATAGAAACGGCTGGCGTAGAGATGAGATTTAGCTAAGATTTGTACCCACGATCCGCCTCCAGAAAGATTTGTCTAATTTATGAATACTGGACTTTTGGATTAATTAATGATCTTCGTATCTTCCTTATTATTGCTTTGATGCCTTAGGCTTAGGTGGATACAACGATCTTGTAATGATAGACAGATATAATTAATCTTCTGCGAATATGAGCCAATGATGTATTTATAGGTAAAAGAAGAAATTTTTGCATTCTCGTGGATGATGAAGAAAAACCAGAAGACAAGGCATGATATCAATCTTGCAGCTTGTACTAGGATGTGCTTCGTCGTGCCCCTTGCGGGTGACTTCCGTAATTTCTCGTTTCTTGCACGCCATACCTTAATTTCGCTCTTGGTTCAGATTGCGCGTATAGACCAGGATGTAATGAATGCTAAAGAAATCCTTTTATAGAGGAAGACTACGATAATGTGTGGAGAAAGATTATGTTATAAAAGTATATAGAGAAAGAAGCTATATAGATTAACTGTAGACTTTGTTAGTTCTCCCCGAAGAACGAACACTTTTCTACAACGTTTCCAACGGCCACAAGAAAGCTTCAAAGATCTTCTAAAATATGCAAATTTTGGATTAGAAAAAAATTCTTGATAGTGGTTGTCTATATGTCCGTCCGTTTGTGCTAAATATTCTCCTGATCGCAAAAACGTAGATATAAGATTCAAATTTGCGAAAAATATTGGAAGTTCCCGTACATAAGCTGGCGTCGAATATGATCGAAATGGATTAAAAGACATACCCATACATATGCAATAAAACTAGAAAAGAATTCTCTTGTCTCATTGTTTATAAACTATAGCAGATGTAGCGATAGAACTTTCCGCGTAAATCGTACCTTATTTATGAATTGAAGACCACACTGATCCGACATTATATAATATCTAAGTTGTCTTCTTTTGTACCTGTTTTAAGAAAAAGGTTCGGCCATAGCCGAATACGATGTTCTTGTGTATTTTTTCGATTTCTTCCTCGGTCGCACATTGCAAGGTGCAAAGCGATACATTTCCCGGCCTACTCCAAAGGCGATCTTGTAGTACCTGTGCTGGAAAAGATTCGACAAGCTTCCTCAATAACATTGATTGGTTTCGTTTTATTTTGTTAATTAGTTTTCCTCTGACCGTTTTTATAGATAGAAGTGGTGGATGTAAAAGATTCGGCCACGGAAGAATATGATTTTCTTATTTCTTTTAAGTTGGTTAAGAGAGAATACAAAAAAATTTTTTCAAATATAATGAAAGAGAGCCGCACCTAAGCCCTTTTTTTTTACCTAAAATTTTAATTCCTTTTTTTTGGGCGAGCACGACTTATGATCGCATTATAGAAAAGAAGGCGCGAGTATTGTCGGTGATATTCAAGGCCTAAGCGAAAAATAATCCAGTTAATGTTGGACCTGCAATATTAAGCGACGATAGAGGGGCCGACAAGCTAAATTTCTAATTAATAAAATTTATGTCATTTATAAATTTTTCTTTGCAGCAATAAATGCGGGCAATGCAAGAACCGGCGCAAGTCAAGTTCAAACGAATGGCGAATATCCCCACATACGACCACAAGAAAGTTAAACTTTTAGTTAATAATACTAGCATGCTCCCTTTACATATTTTTTTTATACCCTACACCACGTGTTCAATAAGAGTGCGTTAAATTTGTGCGGATGTAGGCAACGTCCAGAACAACTTCAGATAGCTCGACCTTCTCTTATACCTACCAATGCGTGATCACTTTCTAAATTGTTATCAAGTTGTATTCTTGTCTATCTGTCCTACTTTCTGGTATTAAACCTACAGGTTCAAATATTCGGTATATTTTGATGAAAATTGGTACACCGATGTGTTTTGATGCAAGGACATACAGGACATATTGGAGATAGTTGGGATCGGACTGCTTTTTCGATCACTTCCCAGATAATCCCTTAGTTTAAAAATCCCATATATGGGCAATTGTAGGGTGGTGTGCAGTGTTTAATGATGGGCGAGCCGCACTTCAGTGTTTTTACCTGTTTATGGCTACAATTGTGGTCTAAGGCGAAAAGCGGGTTAGCTTCAGGTTGATAACAGCTGGCATCAGAGAGAGCTTTTTTCACACAGCATGCGCTAAAGACGTACATACGCTTTATATGAATAAATGATGTCCAGAATACCACAGTTTTTCATCATTTTAAAGAAGTAATGTTTATATTACGCCCTTCGTTTCCTTCCCTTACATAAATTGAAGTAATCACAGAATAGTAGAAATTAAGTTGAAGGATTTAGTAACTTATTCGCAACATTGCATTCCGAATTTTCTAAAACGTTGCCACAACAAGACCAGTGACGACGTCCGGGATGACCTGCATGACCATGACCACAGCCATCGTTATAACCGGGCATACGGCCTTCGCAAGAACACTTAATCATTTTGTTACCTTTGCTCGAGCAAAAAGCGCAACAATGATAGATACCGCTATGGGGACGAACGGCACGAGCCAAAAAAGTGAAGGGGCTGCCCTGTAAAGAATAATTTAATAAAAATAAAAAAAGGCGTATATCATATCGGTCAATAAGTTCGTAGGATGGCATATGGCTAATGGTTACTAAAAAACAACTACAAGTATCGATAAGTCATGAAAGTCAAAATTTCTTGATTCTTGATTTAGTAGTTGTTTCGTTTGAAAGTTGGCGCCATCGACAAAACGTCATGATTCGTCAAAAACAGCAAGATTGCATATGTTGCCCTACGAACTTATTGATTGAAGTCTTTCATATGCACATTCATAAGCCAACTGTCTTACCTTAATATGTTTATCGTTAATAGCAACAGTTAACAATAAAGTTCCCTGAGAATCGGGTATAAATGTTATAGCATAAGTACCGTCACGATTATCATGCACCTAATGGCGAATAAAACTACATTTATAAGCCCATAAGGATATATTAAGAGCAGTCTGTACATACATCTGTAGGTAAAAGTTTTATACTTTGTTCCTTGTATTTGAGTTTCACTTTAATTTCTAAGCCGCCATGACACAAGGATACCCCATCGGCATCGCGTGAAATAACAGTTAGTTCGACTTTTTTGTGAAGTCGTAATTGGGAAAAGCCTAATAAAAAGAAAAAAAAAAATAATGAAAGGAAGGACGTCCCGTCCTTATAGCTACATTTACTTAATTACCATCCCATTGCAAGGTACAAAGACTTGGTTCCACTGTCTGCATAGTTATAATACCAAACATGGGTATATCGTTTTGACTCTTAGTTGACGGTGCTCGAATTTTGGGTAAAAAATGTAGAGAATCTGAAATCTAAAAATTTTCACTTATAATAATACAAAAACAACATAAAGGAGTTCGTTTAAAAAAAATGCAAATGAAACCTTGGGATCAATTGGTGCCTTAAATTGCTGACAATATTCGAAACGTTGCAGAAGTATTTTAAGAAATGATAAAATCTCTACATCGGAAGTCATTTCAGTTAATTCTTGGGTAAATTGTATTGCCATCGAAGCATCTTGGGCACGTTTTTCTTTGCGAGCGTGGAATTAAATTTAAAATATATTTTAAATTCATATCAGATTCATATCGGAAGTATTTACCTAAACTCATTTGTTGTTCCAATATCATCTCGACTTTCGATTCCCGCGCGCGATGGACTTGCTGCAGTAAAGTGTTACGATGAACTTCAATCGCTTCAAAATAACTATTCACGAATGCCTCCACTTGGGTTTTAATTTCATCACATTTTCGATTTATACTTTTTGCGGTTTCGTTTAATTTCTCTACAGAATGTTCAGCATAATTGCAAAGAGGGCGTGTCTGTTCTGCTGAGTCTTTTAAAACTTTCCCATAATGATTTATAGCTTTTGCAGCGATTTCATACTTATGACCCTTATGCAGTAAAGCTAGACAATCTGTGCACGCTACCTAAAAAAATAATCGAAAACATTGAAATGTAAAAGATCTGTACAGATTTTGCAAGGATATAGTTCTTAGATGTTCACTTAATAGATGTAGAATTACAAGGTAAAGCCAGTACAACTCCCAAGAGAGTCTCACGTTCGTTCATTATATTCTATACCACGTGTAGGACACGGGTCTATTAAGTTGGCCCGGACATATGTGAAATCTAGAAAGGCTTAAGATAATCCAATCGATTCATAATCATTTTCTGAATCGATCTAAGCATGTCTGTCCATCTGTCCATGTATTTCTTTGTTCAACCTGCAGATCGTTTCGAGATATTTGGATGAAATTTGTCACAATGATGGGTTTTGACCCAAGGAGGAAAGTGATGGAAAAAGATTTGGATCAACGCCTTCCCTTATTTTGAAAATTCGTTATAAGCGGAGGGATATAGGGTAGTAGCCGCCTATTATGTTTTTTTAGGTGGCTTTTAATATTTTTTCTCTGAAATAAAAATTTATTGCTAAGCCATTCTGTCTATGTAAGATACCCTCACCTATACAGATGATCTTCTCAATAATATTACCTGTAAGCAAGCGACACAAAAGAATTTTATCTCGAACTCTGGATGCATAATACATTTCAATGGCAATCTCGTATTATCGTTCCTGTTATTCTTTTGTTTGTGCTTCTTTCTCAATTCCAGAATATTTTGTATTTTGTGACCTGATGTGGAACGTTGCCGTTCATGCGCCTCCTTGCAAAGAGTGCATAGATTTACAGTGCAATTCAAACAGTGATAGGTAGCCTAATAAAAGGAAAAACATTTAGACTGACTTCTGCTTAATAAATGTGCGGTTGTAATACTTACGCTCGTTTCTTCACAGCACAGACTGCACCAAATGGATGAAAGCATTTTTTCGCTCATTTTAAAATGCAACTCTTCTATCTTGCGTAAGATTAAAAAATTTTGCGGTAATTGTCGTATACCGCCCAAAGGTAGCTCGGTAGGAAATTGGCAGATGTCACATATAATTAAACGCTTTGCGTCGAGATTACTTGGGGTTTCATCTTTCATTTGTTTGGTTCGATTTTTACTCTAAAATCAGATAAGAAAGCACTTGACAACATTATGTAAAGAAACAATGAAAACATTTTAGTAGAGGATAGGGACAGACGCTATTACTTCTCGTAAAGTATATATAGATTCATGATCCATGATTAGCTTTAGCTTTTTAGAATTGGGATTCTGAGGAAGCCATTAAAGTGGAATATCGTAAGCATCGGTGACACTTAACATTATAATTTCTGCGATCTAAAGATCGTCTGCAAGAAGAATTTTTTACTTTCTATGAGCGAATTGTAACATTTTCCAGGTTTTGAGGAAGAAAATTTTGATGAAGCTGAGGCTTAAATAAATTTTAGAAGAAATATTTTTTGTTCCATTGTTGTTGTATTCCACTGTCCTCTTGGGTATAGCATCGAACTCAGATTGTTGGAATATCTTCAATATTTCTTCTCTAATACTATTACTGGGGATCTAGGCTTAAACGTATCTACTAAGTATAGTTTGATTTTACGAACGCTTTGAGTACATTTTGGTCGAACATTATTTCCATGCTTCCAATGCTTCGAAGTAATTAAAGATTGATTTCGATAAAATTAATTATGTTTTTAAAGTAGTCAGTCATTCGCATCTGTTCTCTTGACAGACAGTGCAGCCTTTTTGTAAATTCTTTTTCGCAACTATTTTGCGATTTGATAATCATCAGCAAAAGTTCAACTGAACGTTTGAAAGAGTTTTTGTAAATTTATTTAAATTGGAGGCATATATATATAAAGATCGGTTCAAGTCAGATGCAATTTTCTTATTCTTCTTGCTGTTTATATAACATGAAAATTTACCTTTATTGTTAAGCGATCCGCAGACTTTTTGCGTTTAAAACTAAAGGACGAGTGGCGTTGCTTGCTCGTAATAGTTGATAAATCGGAATTACTACGCACTGATGTTATTTCCGGCGAAGAGGAATATAAACTATTCGTTTTCGTAGTTGATAAGGCTGAAAGTAAATTTTATAAGAAAAATATATACTATTGCAGTCAAAAAGTAGCACGACTTGTAAGCTTAAACTATTGCTATAAGAAGTTGTGTGACTTGTACCTATAAACCAAGTGAACATAACAATCACCAAAAGGTTTTGTCAAAGTGTTTACAACTTCCCAGAAGTAAGCATTAGAGGTTCTAAAAAATTTGTGTGTTATTGATCAATATTAAATTTCGAACCGATCTAGTCATGTCTGTCCGTCTGTCCATTTGCATAATGTTTTTTGAAAAACCTACTACTATGGCTTGTTTATAGCCCTCGATAGCGAGTAAACGCTATGCTAAGGGCGGGAGTATATTCAGAGCTTCGAGAGCAAATTTAATGCTTGAAAGACTTTTTCGCTCGATTATGAAAATTATGCTTATTAGCCACTCGTTACAACGAGCCCATTGCTTACGAGTTTACGCGATGCCGAAGATCATAAACCCATTCCTGGCTGTAAAAATTAAGTGTTCGACTTCTAAATCGCCCCAAATGTTAAAAGTCGGCATTGAAGTTGACCAAAAATAAAGTAAATATATATATATATATATATATATATATAGCCTGTTTAATGATTATTAATGGTTTAAACAAATAAAAGTTTGAAGATTTTTTCATAAACCTAGAGTTACCTATGTTTTGCTTATAGAAGATCTACTGGAAAATTATGTCCGTTCTTAGAGTTGTGATATTTTGGAATAAATATCGATTTAATTTAATTTTTAATCTATCTTTACATAGGCAAAGCGATGGCGCAGACACACTTGTGATCAGAAGCAAAGAACAAATAAGAGAGAATTAAAAGCAAGACTTCATTAATTTAGCGTCGTCAGCACACTCGGCTTTACCGCGTTACTATCTTACAATACATTACAAGAATAAAAAAAAATTCTAATTTCCGAATATAGTCTGAAATCATATTTCTACCGAAGTGAGGCAATTTGGCGCATCATTTTTGTGGAATCGCCACAAATGCAAAAAACAAAGATAGCAAGACTAAGTTTGGCAGAAACATTCCTTGATTGACTCCAGAATCCAAGGTTCCATTTCGGACCTACTCAGCAAAAAAGCTTAAGTTAAGAAGTTAAAGAAGAAAGTTGCGAAACGCACGACCACTGGCCGACCCTGTATATAAAAGCTCTTTTAAACTCTGTCAAGGCAAGAAATGCTCTCTCCAATTGTCTTACTTCTCATTGTCTTGAGTTGAATGCTTTTCACTTTCCACATGCCAGTCATGCGCACGCATTGATATGCACGAAAACATTTAATGCCGGCTTAATAAAAAATGAAAATCAAAACAACATTTTTACCACCAAAAACCAAAGCTTTCCACTTAACATATAAATAAATACCTATAGACATACAAAATCTATGTTTGAAGACAAGTGTGTACGCATGTACGCATATAAAATAGCATCAACAGAACAAACTACAGGAAACACTTGGTCAAAGCAAAAAAAAACCATAACAAAAATCTGTTATACATAGTTTGCACGGATGGATGGATGGATGTAAGAATGTACTGAATGCTCAGCGGGGTTGATATCTTAATACCCGGGGAATAAAAAAAAATAGAAAAAAACGAAAACGTATTTGAGAAAAACATAAACTCAAAATAAACGAATGTAGACGACAAAGGAAATGATTCTGCATCAGTAGATGTGTGGGCAAACGCACTCACTCACCCACAAACACTTAACGCAAGGTCTGAGCAAAAAAGAAAAATCGTAAAAAAAAAAATGTCTTAAGAGCTTAAAATATTTAACGCGAATCAATATTAGAAAAAGGGAAACATAACTGTAATAGCGAAAGCAATAAATATGTTGTTTACTAAATATATCAAAAATCCACGTAAATTAAGAATTTTATTACTTTTAATGATTATCACATTAATTATATTAACTCTGCTGCTTTTAAATAATGGCTTGCAGCATACAAATCATGAGCATTTAATCGATGAAAATTTTATCGCACGCGTGTATAACGGTGAAGATAATAACAGTAAAAAAACACGTAATAGCAATAACGTTAAAGTGGAACAATCTCCGGAAATTTTAAGGTCACCGCGTGAAAATGGCATAATTCAGCCTGAAAAATATGATGAGCAGAAATTGAAATCTCGCTTAATTAACGAGAAAATACAAAGTTTAAAAGAGTTCAATAAGAAGAACGCGGTCAATCCCGAAGAAGAACATACCATCGTTGAGACTATAACGACAGCGATTCACATTTTCTATACTGCTCCGGTGCAATGGTATAAAAGCAAGAAATCGAATCCACCAAAAGAAACATTCAAAGCAGTTGCCACCAATGCCACCAATGCCGTAGGAGGAACGGCAGTGCTAGTAAAGCCAGCGTCCGTTCCAAAGGTCTTGAATAGTGCTTTCTATCCCGCTCTAGGTTTATATAAACGGACAACGGGATTATTGCAACAGCATCTTGAAAATATCCGCAATTGTGGCATTGGAGTTCTTGTACTCAGCTATAACGGGAAAGCCTCTGAGCAGGAATTATATAAAAGTATTATCGAATTGGCTCCGCAATACAATTTAAGCGTGACCTTCGAATTAAGTTTGGCCGGCAATCAAAGTCAAGGCTATTTAGAGAAACAATTTCAAGATTTGCAAACATTTCTGATGCTACGAGGATTCTATAAAGTGTACACGCTTAGCAAGAAGAGAAAGTTACCTTTAATTTATATAAGTAACGCCTACAAATTAATCGATTCATCTGCAGCTCGAGCTTTTTGTAAAAATAAGAGCGATAATGCGAATTCCATAAGGCAGAGGATGGATGGAATTTTTATTGGTCATATTCGGTAAGAAGCTTTAAAGATATGCTTCCCTTGTTAGATATAAAAATAAAATTATTTTACTTTTCACTTAATAGGCTTAAAAATCATGCCGAATCAATGCGTCGTCTTTGTTTCGATGGTTTTTACAGTAAACTGCCAAGTAATGGTGCAACTTTTGCTAGTACTTGGAAAAATTGGTCGTATTTGAAATCGTTTGCCATGACTTATAAAATGCTATTCGTGCCAACTGTGGGGCCTGGCTTTGCTGAACGTAATAAATTTCCACGTCATGGCGACATACAAAGACATCGAAGTAATGGCCGAGTAAGTAAAGCTCAAAATAGTGAATGAAATCAAATATTGTACTGTGTGTGCGCAGTGTATTTGACGGCCCAATCTCTTACTGGTAGTTCTAAAGTCGTATCGAAATAAGAAAATAATCAATCATAAAGAGAAGAAGAGTTTTCTTTTCTTTCTCTGAAATCGTCATAAGATTGAAAGACAATTTAGTTATGTCCATCTGTCCGTTAATAAACTTTAGTACAAGCTGCTAGCAAACTGAAACAAAACGAAGATATTTTTGTCAATATCGATATTAATAACATACGATCCGATAAGAGGTAATAATCTGGGCTTTCCCAAAAATAGTTAAGAGGACGAACTCTGTAAAAACGAAGTCTTTGAAAATTGTTTTTTTTTCAAGTCTTGGCGCAATAGACGATATTTAGCCGTACATATGGTGAGTGAGACGTAAAAATCTGACCGTCGCTCCCTATCCCATCCTTTCTTTCCCCAGCATCACCATCTTACATGTTAAGAAGACATGTCCCGAGTGATTGGTTATATTAAAAAAAGAGGTGCTAGTTAACTAGAAGTTATGGCTTAATTCAGCGTAAGAAAATCCTTAACGAAAGTTGGAATCAACAACAATTGACGCAACTGAATTGGTTGTTGAAAGGAGCACACCCTCAATATGCCAAAAGCATTATAAGGCGCTTTTTTCAGCCTGGCCATCTTTGGCTTAGATCAGTGCAAACGAGGATTCTGAACCGCTCGTTGTAATAAAAAGTGAGTCTATCTCAAGTTCTTCTGCGTGTTGCATACCTCGCCACAAACTTAACATGTATAGCTGCGGCTACACATTTTTCTTATCATATATGTTTATAAAAACACATATATAGATATTTGAGTAGTATCGGCAGTTCCACCTTTTGTTTGCGCTGGTCGCAAAACTTCAGATATAGAAGTGTAGTAAATAAGTAGAATAATTTTAAGACCGGCTAATAATTTTAGTCACTCTACTCTCGGTGAAAAGCTTACGTTTCATTGCATTCTTCTTACCAACTGTACCCTCAAGCATGGTTGCTGTCCAACTTATATAAACTGTGAGTCTGTTGTATTTTAAAAATCGTAATATTTCCATTTGTTCGATGACAAGTCTGTGAGATTTCAAAATCCCAATACCACTAAATGTTCACACATATAACTACTTCGGATCTCATCGTAATTGATTTAACATATGGAATCTTTGAAGAATGGCTTAAAAAATACCTTAAAAAACTAAAACAATTAATTTATTTTAACCTTGGACGATGCATATATTCGTTCATACATAAAGTACTTTGTCTGTAAATATGACTTACATTTTATAACACTTTTCTTTTTAAATATAAATAAAATGTTGTCGGGTAACACGAATTATTTGAAAAATATTTCGTATTAACATCAAGCGATAGGTAAATTGTTCACTAAATTTTATTGAATCGGAAGAAGACAATATTCCTAATGAAAGCAGATCAAAGCGGCGGATTGGTTACGGTACAAAAAATTGCGCTTTTCATTCAAATTTTCTTAAAGTGCAAGAATAAAATTTTCTCAATCAAGGCAACTAACTAGTAATGAACGATTGGAATTTTTGAGTAGAAGAAAACTTAAAAGTTACAGCCAATAAGATGTTCTAAATAACCTATAATATCAAACAAGTTCTTGGTAAGTTATAGTTTTCGTTGTTTAGCTATACGTTTACAAAGTTAAAAATATTGTGTAAGGGCGTGTACGTGCGCCGAACACGCGAAAATCAAAATGTAAACCATATTTTCGGACAAAGTGTATAGATATTCGCCGATTTTTGTTCGCTATATCTATTATTTTCAATGCGTAGACTTAAACATCGATAAAGTAGACGAAACAAGAAGAATATCAATATGTGAATCATAATTTCGGACGTCTTAACACTTGATCGTCGTCCATGATCCTCGACTTTCTTATTATCATTAATGGGAATATTTTAAAAGTTTCTCTGCAACATCCAGGAATAAGTACTTGTGTCTATAACGCATATTGCTGGGTCTAAACTATGTCGACACTCGCAATATTTCAAAAGTTGAGATAGAATGCACTAATTTCAGACATAGGTTATTTAAACTTACAAATGGTTATCATCTGTTCAAAAATCATTTGCAATCAGCCAAACAATTCCACAAATAATTTACGCTGTGTTGATCTGAATATTGATTCAAGGAATTGTGTGCAGGGCTTTGAATAGGCTTTTGTGATATGTGAGCAGCTTTCCCACCTTTTCTAGTTTATGGTAAAACTAAAAAAAAGAATAATAATTTTTTTGATGTAATGTCTTTATTTGCAGTACTATGGCGTAGCTTGGCGTACAGCGATATTGAATCACGTGGGCTTTATAAATATTGCCAGCTACAATAATTGGCCGGATGGCAGTCAAATCGAAGAAGTGATACCGAAAGCGGGTTTTCTTGATTACAATCCGGGAGCAAAAACAAAATATTTAGATTTAACCGCCCATTGGGTGGGAAATTTTATAAAAAATCGTAACGAAGCAGCTGCTGCAGCCACAAATAATCATCCAAATACACCATTAAGTTGTTATGAACTTTTAAATAATACCATATGTTAAAAATCTGATATTAACCAAATGGAAATGGAAATTTGAAGAAAGAAAGAAAGAAAGAAAGAAAGAAAAAAAGAATGAAAGAAAATGGTTTTTTTCATCTTTTTGTAGAAAAGTTTGAAAGAAAAACTTTAAAAAACTTTTGCCAAAACTCAGCAACAATATGCAATACACATAAATATGTACGTATTTATGCCTATTTACATATTTACATATATATATCTCGAAACGTTTATAATAAATAAGTAGCAACTACTTGAATGCCAATACGAAAACTATTACTTTGTTAATGAGATTAATAAAATATTTTAAAAATATGTATACACGAACAGTTAGTTAGTTTATACAATTCTAAGATTAGTCTAACAAAATATATTAATGAAAATTTTTAATATTTATATATATTTAGTCTTCAATTTTTTTTTCTCTTTCTCTTTTCATTTAGCGTAATTATTAGCGAATTTTAAAGTAAAATTATCATCGTTTGTAAACAATATAAACTTTAGTAAAACAGTACAATCGCGTTAACATAACATATTTAGTATTAACATCAACAACAACAACAACAACAACAACAACAACAACAACAACAACGATAGGAGCAACAATAACAAAAACACTTGTTAAACATCTCAAATTATAATTCGTAACGAATAATAATAATAATTAGTTTTCTTTTTCCATCTATCTCTATATAACTATCTCCCTCTCTCCTTATCTTACACCCCTCTCAAGCCAATAATCTTAATTGACTGATTTAATAATAAAAAAAAAAAAGCAAAAAAAAAACAAAAAACAAAGTTAATAAAAAGAAAAATATTAAAAAAAGTATTTACCTTTTGTTTCTGTGGCCTCTCTTTGCTGCACTGAATTTGGCTGAGACCAAAATGGTATGCTGACGTCTTCTTTAAAATTTTCATTAACTATGCACTGAAAGCAAAACGTATGTAAACAATTTAAGCTTCGTGGATCTTGATAGATTCCCCGACACATCTGGCATTTTAATTCGTCAGGGAAACATTCTTCCGCAGCATTAGTGGGCCCCGATTTCTCCGCTAAAGGCGAAGTAGGAGTTCTAAGCGCATATAATTGAGTTTTAGTTGTAGTTTAACAAAATTACAAAAAAAAAAACAAGTAACAAAACTATAGCGGGCCATGGCCCACCATTAAATATCCTACACTACTTCGATTGATACAGTTTTCAAGATAAGGTATCATATGGGAAATGGTGAAAAAAGTAGTCCGATCCGAATCATTTCCTTGGGACAAAACAAGTCGGTGTACCATCAATTTCATCGGAATATCTTAAAAATTTACAGGCTGCAGGTTCAACATAAAAAATTGAGACGGACAGAGGGACAGACAAGCTTAGATCAATGCAAACATTAAGTCTGAATTAATCACTGTAATAAAAGTTGGTCTAACTCAAATTCTTCTCGGCGTTGCATACATCCTTACAAACTTAATATGCTCTATACAATAAGTGGCGCAGAGTATATAAATAAACAAATAAACCAACAACAAAAATAAACCAAGACATGAGTAGGCTGTTTGAGAGAGAGTTTCCTGCTTTGGAAGGGCAAACAACCTGAACAGCTTACAGTTACTTAGGCTGCACCGTAAAATACACTCGCAGTTTTCAACGTCTCAAACTCGTTCCTTGTTTCTCTGTCTTTTCCTCACATAAAACAAAGTAAGCGACAAGTTGTAAATGGCCTTCAGAAAGAACTGATTTGTAAATGGAAGCATATGGGAAACTCCGTACATTGCCTGTTGCATTTGAAATTGTGACAGCAGCCTTCGAATGCGATCCTTATAAGGATTGGCTTCAAACATGCATTTAGAGGAAATGAGACGAACCGCTCTTTCATCTCATTGAGTCAGTCATCAAGCAGTCTTCGTGCGCATCAACCCGATGAATTTCAAGTTTTAAATGCCAGAAAGAGTAGTATTTTTGCCGAAACTAATTGAACTGAAATATTCGACTATTTAGCCAAATGGTCTAACTAGATTTTTTTAATAAAATCGTAGACTTAAGGATTCAATAAATTCCCTTTAGAAGCCACATGGATCAGAATGGTTATTATCATAATAGTCTATCTATATAAAAATGTCAGACGTTATCATATTTTTATTGCTTCCTACACTTTGTATATATTAATGGGTTTAAATTATATAAAGTTAGGATCAAGCGTCAATTGTAGTTGAGGAAGATCCGAGTGTTTTAGATTTCCCGCTACTGCCTTAGGGTTTGTGTCAGGCGAACAAATACAATGACACGGCTAAGTTTGCAAGTTTACGTCAACATTGAGTGCCTGGAATGCACCCGGCGAGCTACTCTCGGGCATTAGCTTACGGATGTCGTTTCTAAGAAAACATTCTGTGTCTCACAAGATGTGTTACAAGTGGTCTTAAAATCGTTCATCTAAATCCCTAATAATATATTTTCATTTCCTAATAATTTACAACCGATTTTAGTAAAATATTTGCACAAATAGCGCGCACGTTGTCCGTGAATCTATATTTCCGTGTAAAGAGTTAGCCTAAGTTACTCCTTATGGCTGTCATGTATTATCCGTGAAAATGTTTCATTTGACTTGTTTTCAGTGTCGATTATCTTCCACTATTGTCGGGAGAGAATTTTTCAAAAAGTAATAAGCGTTACGACGCTCTTTCTGCGATTTGAGACAACGGGAAAGTTGAAAATATTTCGTCCTACTGAGAGTCATCATGAAGAGGATCAGTTAACTTATTTTATATTGAAAAACTTTTATTAAAAATGTTTACCTTGAGCAGTTTGTAGCCGTCTCAAAAGATTCCGATGAAGTTATACTCAATGGTAAGTTAGGAACCGATAATAAATTTCGAGCAGTTTTTGTTTCACACGATTTTTCTCCAATTTTCTTAACGTTAGTTTTTAATTCCTTTAAAGGTGAACTAGATAGCAACGAATTGCTTTTATTCTTCGGCAGTCGTACGGTAGGAGGAGAGGGAAGATTAAGGGCAACATGTTTGCCAGTATTTAAGGGTGGCGTTGATGGTGAGCAATCAGTTTTTGTTTTTCTTGCTTTTAAATTTTCACTTTCACCCAACGCACTAATACTACTTACACTACTACTATGCACGGAAAACGAAGAAGCAGCACTCAAGACATTATCTAACATCGATTCGGGGGAAGTAGAGCATTCAGGTTGATCGACTAATTCAGAATTTAACGATGCTTTCCTATTTGGAATATGAATCTTTTCATTGATTCCATCCTTAGCGCAATCCGTTTTCGACGTTTTGTTCGGGGCCTTCATTAAAGGCAATTTTGTTGTTGCCGGAATTGATGAATTAAATGTATTAGTATTAGTATTAGTACGGCGATCTTCCGTGAATGAAGTCAATTTAATTTCTGGCAATTTTTGCATTTCTTCATGTGTCGTTTGCCTCTCTTTCGCTAAATTAATGGGAACAATAGTGAAATTTAATGGAGTCGACATATGTTGTTGTCTACGGGATTTCTCATCATTAGAAGCTTTAGCATTTTTCCACTGCAAATTTGTTGTTTTAATGGATTTATTGATTGGCGACATAAATGAGGAATTTGTAATAGTTGGGATTGTTGTTGTTGTTGCCTTTGAAATTTTTTTATTTTTGTTAAAGTGTTGCAGAGATTTCAACGAAACCTTGTCTGCATTCAAATTCAAATGAATCTTCTCCGGCTGAGCTTTTATGGAATCACTATTGATGTTTTGCTTTTCCGTTACTTGCCTCTCCTCGTCGACCAATTCCCCTGATTCTTCATTTGGTACTATGTGATATTCTTGATGAGCTGCCTCGTCGGGCAGTTTCCACACATAGCTATCGCTGGATGTGCTTCGAATAATCTTAACATTGTCACTAACATTCACTTGCAATTTCCCCGCTCTCGCTTCACTTTGATTTTCGTTCACGTAATTAGTGCTCATTGCGATTTTTGTTAATTATTTAATTTTTATGCAATTTTTCTATTCTTTCTTCCGTGTTTTTTCTTTCATAATTGCTGGTTGTGTTCGCTTAAAATTTAAATGTTAACTGCTAAAGCAGATGTAATTGCCGTCGACACAGAAGGTGAGGTAAAAAAACAGTTTTTTAATCCAATTAAAACTCGAACATAAGTGTGTTGTACAAGTGCCACACGAATGAATGAATGAATGAATGAATGAATGAATAACTGCCAACGCACATAAGTACTTCTACTGATATCTAAATTATTGAAAATTGTGAATAAACAAAATATATGCGTACATATAAGATTATCGCGAACAAGAGCTCCTTCCCGTAATCAAGTAGAAGTATTCGTACAATTTAATTGCATTTTTTTTAATTTATTTTCTATTTCAAACAGTGATTCATTTAAAAGCTAAGCCATGGCCTTCCATTGAATACCTTGTCTTACCTTATCTAACACTTTTTATTATAACGACTTTTCAAAATGAGGCCTTAAATGGGAAATGGTCGGAGAAGTGATCCAATGCGGACCATTTCATGTTCGTTTTGTGTTCGTCCTTGAGCCAAAACATGTCAGTGAACCAAATTTCATTTCAAGATTTCAAAAAAATTAAGATGGACATAGAGACAGACAAGCTTAGAAAGTGATTCTGAATCGATCGGTATGAGTCTACATCAAATTCTTCTGCATTGCAAACTCATAAACTTAGTATACCTTCGCACTGTAAGTGATGTAGGGTATAAGAAGTTTATTTAGAAAAAATTCAAACTTTGAATACAAGTGTTTTGGGTTAACTTCAATCGGTGAGAACTAAACCAGTAAATAAATGACTTAACATGACTTTAGGGAGAAAGCCTGGCCAATGACATTTAATTGGACAATTTTGGTAACCAATTTATACCGACACAATTGAAGAATAGATAATTTCTAAAATGTTTTTGTCGGAAAATATTTCGATTAATTGATTGCACCAATTATTGTCAAGAAATGCCGTTTTCAGATGAAAAAATGATCAAAATACATGCAAGTACCTAATCAAATGTTTTATTTTTAGCCGCACTCAAAGTGCAATTTTCCGATTACACGTTTTTTGCAAACAGTTCTGTAGACGACGTAGAATACTATTTCTATGTTAACAGACCGGAAGTCAAAGAATTCCTGATGTTATGACACAGGGAGGAATTGAATTATCATGAGGCACGAAAAGTTATGTTAGTACAGCAATCTTAGGCTATTTATGCCGTACGTTTTTTTATTTCCATTTAAATAGCTTGTGTCTAAATCAAGTTGAGTCAAAGCCAAGTTGAGTTTATTCGTAAGTCATTTCATTCATTTTACAACATCCCGTTTTTAATGCATTTCGTAAATGCTTCGAATATGAAATTAAAAAAACGACAAACATCTCGATGTTATTCGAAATC